>VWZT01016799.1:282604-305757 GCA_013397055.1 Pachycephala philippinensis
TGTATCTTTCAAAAAACCCCAAGTCATTCATATTTTCCTACAAGTCTGAACATTAATATTTCAATTGGCTTATTCAGCTTCTTTTTAATTGTAGTGTACTCAGCTGAAATCTACACCAAATGTCTAGCAATGCTATTTAAAAAAAAAAAAATTCAAAGTTTTTCCTAGCACTGGAGTATTGGTGGTGGTTGAAGATCTTGTTGCCAAACTTTCAAGGTTGACCAAAAAGTCCTTTTTTCAACATGAGATTAGAATAGCAAAGCTCCAGGCCTAAACTAGTAACTAGTCTACAGAATGGAATAAAACCTCAAAGGGAATATGGGAGAAGCTAACAGAAAAATGAAAAGCACTCAAATGATTCAGTGAAAACACTGCAAGCAAGCAAGACTTCTTTAAAAGTTCAGTCTTGAAAAATGAGGTACCAGAAACCAGTTTTGTTGAGAAAACAGTCATATTTTTCTTAAAACCGTCAAAGATTTTTACCAGTTTTAGCCAGTTACCAAAATTTTAAGCTACTATCAGTTTTAGCAACCCTATTTTTGAAACATGTTTTCTGAAATTTTTTGAAAGAACTCAGTAGACATTTTCCCAACCAACAGCACCTTTTAATTAATTTAATTCCAAAATGTCAGTGGTTACATCTGAAAATTTTAATCAATGCTTTCACTGAGGTTTATCTTGGTACACTTCATTTCAGCTTTCAGTGACTTCATGGTCATTTCAGGAGAGGAGTGCAGTGAGAGCAAAGTCATCTCTGGAGGCAGATCCACCTCATTCTTTGTGGGACTGCAGAGCACAGAAGCCTCTGCGTAGGGCTTTGGAGACAGCTTCTGTGGGCTGAACTACCCACACAGAAGGTGTACTCACACAATCAGAGTGTGGGGATCTCCAGGTCAGCTTTCTTGGGAAGCATGCTCAAATCCTGAATGCGTACATCTATCTGAGCAGCTTTGGGAACACAATGGGATCTCACCCTACAGACTCGGAGCACAGCTAAGCCAGGTCATGACTGCTCCCTCCTGGGCCACCAGCTGTCTACAGTTTTGTCAACTAAACTCTTTGGTACAACTTGTACATAAAGGTTAACTTTTGCTTCTAGTTGTAAAAAACGAGCTGCCACAACAGATGGTGAGTTTCAAGAAGTTCTTGCTCATTGCTTCATTACAGAATATGCTTAGAATTGACGTGAAATTATGGTCTTATAGACTTCACTCCCTCCTGAGATGCCTCAACACTTTTCACCGCTTTTCTTATTCAGCATGGAGGATGAGCCCTGTGAGGCCATACAAGTCAATTCCACCTGTAATGAAGATTGGGCAGCAGTAACTTCCAATGTGGTCATAAAAATGAAGTGCTAATTATTAGGCAATACTCTTGTCAATAGTAATAATATAAGTAACTTTTTAAAACACTGCATAAAGAGAAATACAGAAATATGACATACATTGTATCAACTGCACAAGAAACAACACGGGCAATGAAAGCCTGCTGGTGGTACTGCCCGCTGCAACAGCTGCTATTTTGAGCACTACTTACACTAAAAATAATCTAAATCTTGCACCAGAACTACTATTTTACTTGAATTTAGCCTTCATATGCAGTAGTATACAGTAAAGACTAAATTCATCATCATAGCTAGACACATTGCAAGGTGACAGTTCAAATTTTGCAGATCCTTGCAATTTCTGAGGAGTAGTAGCGCAACAGAGCATTAGAGGAACAACTGTCATCAACCAAACTTCAAAAAAAATCAAGCATGTCATGGATGACAGACAGAAGTTATTAAAATTAAATATGCTAGGAATTGTATTAATTCTTTTTGTTGTCTACATTCTCAGTTGCAGCAACAATAAAAGGTTTGGTATATAATTTTAATCATACAGCATTAAGACAAAATGCCTTTAAGCTATAGAACAGTTTTAAATTTTTTAAACTCTCACTGCAAGCTTCCTTCCTACCAAAGATGTGATTCAACCTTCCTCTCCTTTATGCTGTCTCCATTATATCTAAGCATGATCCCCACGATTCAGCTAGTGATATACAGCCTCTTCATTTACCAAGGCATTTTTAAAGTCTTTCACATAGTTGCCGGAGAACACAAGTGAAAGCGGGTTTGGCACTGTTAAACTGATCTTTTCCTGCCATCTAGGGGACACAAACTGGTGTGCAACTGGAAGACTGTCTTCAGTTACATCCAGGAAAATTTTCTATATGAAATGCTTATCTCTACCCAGCGAAACAAAAATCAACTTAACTGTAGAGTAGCACAGCTAACAAGAAACAAACCTAACATAAAGCCTCATTCTCCTGCCTGCAGGGTGGGCACACACACTGTGTGGACAGCATGCAGCTTTTCCAGGGCACAATCCCCTAAGAAGCAAAATACAGTAACACTTAATGTTGAAAGATCATCAAGGTAATTTTAGAAAGAGTTGGAGGTTGTTCCAAGATGCCACTTTCTATTGCTAATGTTAGCACCATGGCCAGATTTCTCAGCCTGCTCTCCTCACGGTTGCCTTCCGGGCTCTTTCACAAGGCAGACTCTAAAAAAGGAAAGAGCAAACTCAGCTAAATGCTAAGCATAGTCAAATGCACAGACAAAAATCCATACAAGTTTTTTTCCCAGTGTTTTGTTTGGATTTGTTTTGTTCCTACTTTGAAAGGGAACAGTCCACTAAAACAAACAACCTTCACTAAAACAAGCAAAGACCCACACTTCCCATGGCTGAAACGATGTGACAGTCTCTTTAGGATCAAAGCTGGAGCTTCTCGGAGATGAAAGGAAGCAGGTGTCCAGCCAAGATGTTCTGTGAACTGGCTGCAGCTGCACATGATGCAGGCCCCATTCTGCCCCAGTGAACAGACTGGAGATGAAATGAAAGTGACAATGCTACACTATTGCAATACCTCTTCACCACAGAACACTCACAAACTCACAAAAACCCCCAACCAACTTAACAGAACAACTCAATTTTATTTTGATGACAAGAATTTTGAGCAGCTGTGCCCAAGTCCTCTTCACCTTACTGAGTGCAATGTGTTTAAAGAGCTGGAAAGAATCCCTGCTTTGGGGATACTGAACCTCTTTGTCACCTAGACAAAAAGTAAAAAACATAAACAAATAAAAAGCCATGTGCCAACCCATTTACAGCAGTACAATATAAATGTGCATAGGACACCCCAATTTCTTCCCCTTTAGGTGATTAACGTTGTTCTTTGTGAACAGCACATTAAACACAGAATACTTTCAAAATGCAAAACTACCTGCAAGCTACTTACTACATTCAAATTAGCAAACATAATGCAGTATTTGGCAATGCAAAGACACACACAGTATTCTAACAGACCCCTTAAAAAATATTTTAATCAAATCACTTTAACAGGCTCTGAAGTTATTAAAAATAAGGCCTCCAAAATTCCACACCAAGCCTTTTTCCCCCAAAAAATAATAATAGCAAAAAAAAAGTCACAGCAACGGTGCTGTGAACAAATCAGTATTATCAATGGAAAACTGTTGCAGAAAATGAAGTTGTTAGGTGAGAAAAATCAAAGCAATTATGAGGAATGTTTCATTCTGTAAAGATACTCAAAGGTTTTAAGTACTAAGAAATTAAAAGAAAACTTCCATTATTCTGATATTCTATTGTCTATAATCAGACCATTTCCTCCTAATCAAAGTTATATGTATTACCTTGGCTAAGACTGGATTTATTAACCAAACTATAGATTTACAAATGGCTTTAGCTAGAAAGCAGTAAATATAAAATCACACTTTTTTTTTAACAACCAAAGGGCTATACATCCAGCTAGTGCTCTTTGTAAGTATTCAGGATTACATTCTGAATGACATAAAAATAAACCTGAAAATAAATCTAAATTGCAAACTGAAATTAAGTCACCAAACAAGAAACATCATTCATACTACCATTTTATTTTTTCCTTTATAATTTGCTTCCCTAAGAGCAAAACAAATCTTATTTTCACACATTAAACAGCTGAACATCAGAGCAAACAGCTTTAACACCAGATTTTAACCTTGCCTTGCATTCATATTTTTTCTTTATGCACTACTTTTTGCTGACTTTAATTGTTTTCTGAACACTTTGACTTGACACTCAATGTAGTCTTAAACGTAACTTTTGCTAACTGGCATTAATCCACAACTCCATTCAACCAATCACTGTTTCCACATGTATTCAAAGTCTTTCCAACACTTACGACAACATATTTGCTGATACTTTTAAAATTTCATTAAGTTTTATTTAAATAAAATGGAAGCAAATTGAAATTTACAAAGCTTAAACTTTTATTAAAGAAAACTCGGTGTGCTTAAATTTTCAGAACAAGATTTAACAAAAACATTTTGTCATCAAAGGCCTACAGTCAGTTTGCAAAATGGTTCTGGTAACCAAACTCCATGTGGCTTTTAGGCATGCAGAAGTGCAGAACAGTGCTCCTGGAAAACCTGCCAAGCATTTAGATAGGTTGGGTACCTGACTGCTGCTGGGACTTTGCTAGCAATTGGGTGTCCACTATTGGTTTTGGTTTGTTTGGTTTTCTTTAGTCCTCATGTGGGGTTTTTCGGGGCGATTGGTGGTTAGGTTTATTTGATACCTAATGTTCTCAATTAACTCCGTGTCTTTAAATTATCTTTAGATTTAACTTAATTCCCTTCAAATTGGATTAACCGTTACTGGATCCAATCTTTCACCACCTGTTTTTCAAATTTCAGGTGAAGGAATCTAACTCAAACACCATTAAAAGTTCTCTGCTTGCGCAAATAAGACCAAAAACAAAAATGAAGGCAAAATAATTTCTCTGCAACAGAATCTGAAAACATATGTAATAGTAGGTAAATACAGGTCAAGATTAGCTTCACTCCGAAGTCTACAGATACAGCACCATGGTTTTGTTTTGTTATAAATCTGGCTTCCCTTTTGATTTTGCATTCATTTAGAAAACAGCACTCTCACTAAAAGGTGAGGAAGGCTCATGTATACAGAATTTAAAATTGTAACAGAATACAGCAAGTCTACACATAACACTGGCTGCTGTGATTCCAAATTTAATTACGAATTTATCTTTGAAAAGGTATTCAAGTTCTAAATGACTACACCAGCACTTAGTAACAATATTTTTATGCACTGTACAGACATGTATCTTCAAGTAGAAGACTATCCTAGAACTACATACCACTGAGACTGAAACAGATTTCTTTTAAGGCAGAAGTTCCATTGTATATCAGATTAAAAGCCACCACAATATTAACTATAACTAATTCATTAGGCATTTAAAAATTTGCATTCATAACTATTAATTCTTGTGCTGGCTAGAACTCTACTAATGTTCCAGGAAGTCCAGCTGGAGAGATATGGTTATCCTTGGAGGTTAAAGCTATGGCAGAGTAAAGTTAACCTAAACACTACTTTTAATTATTAAATAAAATGTGCTCATTTATGTTAGTAAGTTATACAACTATTTAGAAAGAGGAAATATGAAATATTGACAATGACAAAACAGATTTTAAAAAGCTATCATTGAAAAAGTTAGAATTCAATATTCAGAGGAATTTCAATGCTTAAAAACAGATTCACATATGTTCATCCAGTTGAAGACTAGTGTATTAAAAAAAGTTAAGAAAATACTTTTGTGTTTCAGTTCAACTGCGCTTGATTCAAGCACAGCTTGGAGGTTGGCTGATATAAATTAAACATGGTCACTGCCTCGGCAGCCAAAAGTACAGAAAAATGTACATGTTCACAGGATAAATAGAAGTCTCTTCTTTTGGAGGAATTAAAAAAAAAAAGCTATCTCACTCCAATACGGGAGGTCATCCACTCCAAGCCTTGGCATAACCTGAAAGATAGGAGACATTATAATTGGTACTAGTTCTATTCCAGCATCTTGAAGGTATTTTCTACCTGTTTTTATATGTCAAAACAGCTACTTAAAATAAATTAAATCAACTGGAAATGGGATTGAAAGCTGAACAGAGTAAATAGTGTTTCAAACTATGCTTTAGCCACATGAAAATGGTCAAGCATTCTATTTTATTGAAGCTTGGCAGTACTTCAATTTTTTTTTCCCTGTAAACCTAAAAGACACTATTCTTAAATGCTTACTCGTAAGTATATAGAAACAAAAAACTTTTTCCACAGAATGCTAGACCTTTACATACTAATACTAAAAGATAAAGGGCAGGTTATCCAGACTGAATTGTTTCATGAAAAGACAGTATACCAAGGATTCTAAAGCCACATTACAAAATTAAAGGTATGCTTATGTTGAATACTAAGACTGCATGGGATCTAATCTGCTTCCTAACTCACTTTGCATCTCCATTTAAAAGTCTTCCACTTCAGAAGACAGACTTTCCTTTGATACTCTAGGGATCTAGTTACCTAGTTTATACCTCTTTGAGCTTTACCTTTGTACAGTAAATCAGGGTTTAGCTATCCACGAATTGCTACCTTCACTCACATGGGGCTGATCCCCCCAGATGCCTGTCAGACCTTCCCAAGGAAGACTCAGCTCAGTGGTCTAACTCTGGGAATGTTTTTTCTAAGTTGATCTCACTACTGTCATAGTCTAAAGTATTCTAAATATTCAACCCTTTTTGTTTTACAATACAAAAGAAGCAGCCTAGGATGGCCACTGTTTCTAAACTAAACTTCGTATTTATTATTACTTTCCTTCAGATGTCAACTCGGTTGAAGATCCTAATTAGTACATAAAACTGTGTATTCAAAAGTAACTTTAGCAAAACTGGTAGAAGGAAAGTAGAGTTAACTCTTAGAACAAAACAATACAATCCAAAGACCCCATGAAAAAGAACCCCACTTTGTTCTCACTAACATATTCCAACCTAAGGAAGTTAATGCCACCATTCACTCTACAAGATATCTCCATGACATTAGACAATACTTCCTGCTAGAAAGTGAGGCAGATGGTCTCCCTTCCTAAATACTCAGTTGGATTTACTATTTTTGATGTCATAAGACCACATTATTGCAAAGGTTGTATAACAGAGCCGAAAAAACCCTCTAAATATCACACATTACAAAATTGCTTTAAAAATCAAGATGAAAAATTAGTGCACTTCCCACCATAGGAGCAACACATTATCCAGCTTGTTAAAAGGTATCCAAAAATGTTTTTTGATCTTTACAGACTAAGGACCTAAGGCTAGCCCAACATTCCATTTTAGTACTTGTTAGCATAAAGTATACAAATTTCAAAATTAGCTACATTAGCCAGATACAAACAAAAAGTTTAACATTGGTAACAATTTAGTTTTATGACAGATCTATGTAACTTTTCATCAAAACTATGTTTCAATGGTAATCAAAAATACCCAACCAACCAAAAAAACCCCCAGAACACCTCAACCTCCCAGCTTAGACGCTTCCTGTAGTTTAGAATGTAAAGGAAGAAAACAGTAGCCTATTTCTTTAAATACAGAAAGACACACAAGAGTAAGAGAGTAGTACAGAGAGAGTAGACAGCCATGTCAACAGCTACATACTTAGGTGGAGAGGTGGTTTTTGGTTTGGGGTTTTTAACAACAATTGGAAGAATTTCATTTTTTAAGCTATGAAAAATCCCACAAGGTTGAATTAAGAAAATGAAAAATTCACAATGTCCCTCTGACTGCAGAGTTCAGAAAATACGAACTTTCAGAAAATCCACGTTGGTGTCAGCAGGCTTTGAAATCAGTATTCTCATTTTCCACCAACTTCCACACTAAGCAGTAAGCACTTACCCTTCTCCTGTCAAAGCACAGCAGGACTGAATGTGCCACGGGTGATCCTTTATGGAGCTGAGGGTGAGGTATGCAGATATCTCGGCAGCCGTCATGCAGCCTTTCATGTCCTGCTTATTTGCAAAGATGAGAACTGCAGCCTTCCGTAAATCCTAGAAGTGATTTACAATACTCATAATAGTTATTATACAGAACTAAAAGGCTATTGTGCTAACTTTATTTCTTAAAAGAACCGTATCCAGGCTAATCTACAATTACACAGGAGCACAGAGTTTTAACCAACTTACTGCTCTAAATATTGATTACAGTAAGACTGAAAAAACTCATTTATTCAGAAATGTTCACCACCACAGAGAATCAAACTGTAATGTATTACATGAGTATCCTTTTGGTGTTGACCACATATTCATACTCAACTAATGAAAGTCTTATCAAAATACATTTTATAATGCTCCAAACCATTCAGCCAGTGGAATTATTTCTGGTTAAACATTCCAAGTCTTACAATAAATACTATTCAAATGGAAAAGCCTGCTAGATATCACTCCCTTGAAATTGCTTTCAACTTCATTAAAGAAGTTCTGTATTGATTAAAGCAGTAATAATTTCAGAAAGTTTTCTGAATTCCTATAAGTTTAATCCTAGTGTTCCAAATAATGCTGCATCAGCTTCAATAACTAATTAAAATTGTTTTGTTTCAGTATGGAATTTAGCATTCCAAATAGCACTGAGACAAGAACTGGAATGTATGGCTTTAAAAGTGCAGAAGGGTAAACAAATGTAATACTCAGGAAGCTGACAGGTGCAACTAAAAGTGCTCAGTTCCTTTCTAATGCATATTAAATTTTGAGACTATTTTTCCGCCAAGAGAAAAAAACCCTGAAAACAATAAAACTTTATGATCTATAGCTGAAAATTCACCCCTACAAGTAGTCCAGTCTAGGCCTACTGACTGTTTTCAAGAGATGGCAGATCACAATTTCCTAAGAGTTTGAGACTGGAAACTAAAAAACTACATGGGAAAACTTCACCACAAGAAGTAATTTTTCCACCTTTCTGGTAGTGAATTTACTCCTTAATATCAGACTCAAACTACAATTAATATTAAACTGTGAAGCAAGAACTCACTTATGTGAAACACAACAAGTCTCTCAGAGAAATGAACTCAACAGGATTACTCGCATTGTCCTAAATCCTTTTCTTTCAAAAATGAGGAAGAATATTTAAACAACCTTAATTCAGCGTCGGAGTGATCACAAAAGGTTTTCATGTACTTTACCTAAGCCAATGAACAAATTAATTTAGGATGTTTGAGGGAGTTGAACCAATGCTGAACAGTCACCAGGACACATAATAAAAACACAACCAAATAATTCTGAAGGAAAATGAACTGAAATTAATTTACCCATACTATGATATATGCTCCTTAATTTTAAGGAACAGGATTAAAACAAACTAAAAAAGTAGGCAATTCTATTTCTCTAAAATAAAAATTTGAAAAACAATGTTTCTTGAAATTTTAACCATTTAACTGAAACAGTCAGTGGTAAAGGACAGCAATACCTGGTTACATTAATATGAAGCATAAGATATTTCACAAGTTCAACATTTGCAAAGTAAAGACTGATTTGATTACAATCAAGCAAGTCCTATTAGAAGAGTGCTTCATAATGATTTTTCTGCTCATTTGTAAGTTATATGGTTTTAAACTGTGATCAACATGCATGCACACTTATTCTCAGAATTTTTTTTCTGATGGTATTATTTTTGTTAACATAGGAAGCATGAAATGTTATTTGACTGTTCTCAACAAAACTATTATCCCAACTCCCCACCATACCTCATGAGCCAGCATTCTATAAAGTTCTTCTTTTGTAATAGAAAGTCGCTCTCTATCAATGCTGTCAACAACCAGAATGATGAACTAGGGAAAAACACCAACAGTATAGGATGTAAATATAAACTACAAATTACAGAAAGCACATTTTCAAGAGACCACTACCTCAAGTCTTCCTACAGAAGAGACATATGCTTTCAGAGGACACTAGAAAAGAGAAAGTGACAAAAGAGAAAAAAGAGAGACAGTAACAAAAAAGGAGAATCAGAAATCACTGCTATAATTCTCCAACATCTGCTCCAAATCACTTTGCCTTATAAAATTAAAGGGATCCATTAGCCATTAAAAATGACCACAAAGTATGAAAATCTAAGTCAATTTAATGCTGCTGTGACTTTGAGATGCGTAGCAGATGAGAAGGAACAGTAACGGAATTATTCATATGAGGGAGGCTAGGATTAGCATAGTAAACAGATCTCTTTTCTTCCTCAGCTGTTTCCAGCAGGCAAAGCTTCTAAGTAAATGGAAAGTTCTTCTTTCCAAGTACTGGAAGGCACTGGATTTCAAACACTTACTAGAAAGAACATGAAGAACATCCCAAAAGTATCAGGAAAAGAATATACACATCTCTCCAAATTCCAAAACCAAAGATACTCAAGGGATAAACGCCAACAACTTATTGCTCTATACCAGATAACACTGGCAGAAGTCTCTTTATCCTCATATGTCTTAGATGTAGCTGTACTTTTCCAGATAAAAAATTAGTCTAAAATACTAGAGATGATAGTTGAGATGTCATCATCAGGCTTACAGTAGATCTAGCACGGATCACTGATCTCATCTCTCTTCAAGAGGAAAAGATATAGAAGAAGGAAAAGATAAAAAAGGTAATTTTAAAGGAGGATGGAATATTTATACAATGAGTAGTATCTACAAGAGGTCTCTGCTTTTAGTAGAAATAGTAAAAAATGAAGTCTGTAATATCTTACGTCAATGTAGATGTCTCAAAAAGAGTCCTCAGAGGTTATATGTGCCTTTTTGTATAGATAACCTTTTGGCCTCAATAAAACTGTCATAAAAAACAAACCCCAAAAGTCAACCGTTGCTGAATTCTCCTCCAACCTTTCCAGCAACATGAGCTCTGCCAGTACCTCAAAAGTAGTGCACAGCAAGACTTTCCTTCCTGCTTTAGATAAAAGCTACGAGTTGATGGGCTTTTTAAATACTACTGCCTAGGCCTAGAGAAAGTTTCATTCCTTGTCCTTAATTGTCATTATTTCAAAACCATTTCAGACTGGATGTACAGAAGTCCAGTTGACCACTGCAAATCATCGCAAAATTTTCAAATTACATTGCAAAATTTTCTTTTTAATCTACCTAAAAAAGCAAGCCAAAAATCTGATCTAAAATGTATTTCATTATGATTTGATTGCCTGTGAAAAAAGTCTAAGTTCACAGTTTATAGCATAGATCAAATAACATTACTGTAAAGTATACAGAAAAAATACTTCAAATGCTACCAGAAAAATGGCTGCATAACAGAGATACCTCACACTTTTTCAGTTTATTCTTCCTCTATAAAAATTAAAAACAATACAGCTGCAATCTTTACAGAAGTCTACCAATGTTCCTAATAAACAAATATAATTTCAAACAAACTTATTCAATTTGCAGATTTCAAAACATTTTCTCATACCTCTGTGTTTGAATAATAGGTATTCCACGATGACCGTAATGATTCTTGTCCTCCAATATCCCACATTAAGAAATGAGTGTTTTTTACCACTATTTCTTCTACATTGCTTCCTATGGTTGGAGAAGTATGAACCACTTCATTCATTAAGCTAAAGGAAACAATATCACACCATAAGGACCAATCAGCAAAATCCACAAGGCTTCTTACAGCTTAGTTATAAAATTTTTTTTGTAGAAAAAGTAAATACGTGTAATTGATAAAAAAATATTAAAAATTTAGGCATATTTTTAAAAAGCTATATATTTGAACTTAAGTAGTCATGCTTAAAGAATTAAGCAATGAAAAATAAGCACATAAAAGGCATAACAAATGGATAAGCAGCTGTATTTTAGGAGGACTGTCTTTTTAAAAGACATTAACAGACACTTAGAATACACTTGTTTTAAAGTAGGAGCTACCATTATAAAGATCCCAAATACAAAACCTCTAATATAAATATAAATCAGAATATAATTTTATCAAAACACTCTACTTAGTAACTCAATATTAAATCCCAAACGATTGTTTGGTTACACAGCTGAAAATTTCTCAGTTCCACCTTTAAGCTTGCTCAAAAAAATGCTTATGAATAAAGTCTTTTTGGAAAGCATACGATGCTGCTTTGATATCCAAATATATGGGTATTAATTTAGTTACACACTCCTCCTTTTCCACAGTTACAATAGTAATTATGGTCCTAACAACACTCTTGAATTTATCATGGATATTCCTGTAATGCTGCCAAGATTTGGGTGCAATGATGCTATTGAAAATGAGTAAGCTAGGACCTGGGCAAGATGAAGTATTATTTTTAGGAATTCTCCATCACAAGTTTTAGACACCGGAATTGAGAAACATTTGGAAACATTTTTGGATTTTTGAAGAGTGGCTAGAATTTCCATTAATTCAAAAATCACATTCTTTTCTGCAGTAACTGGCAACAGGATTATTTCTATGCTTACAAATTGAGACAGGCTTTCATGGCAAAAAATTTAAAGTTCACTTTGTGTTTGAATGTACAATTTTGTTATTCAATTTACAGTCCAGTTATAAAGCACAGCAGTTTCTTCACTTATCCTTTAAATATTTTCTCTGCTTAGAACAACTAATACCAGTAATGTACAAAGTTTGATTTGGAACCCTAGAGATTCCACCAGGTTACAAAGCTAAATTTTCAATGATTAAACAGTGACAAAATGATTAAATGTACCAGTAATGTACAAAGTTTGATTTGGAACCCTAGAGATTCCACCAGGTTACAAAGCTAAATTTTCAATGATTAAACAGTGACAAAATGCAAACAGAAAACTATTAGTGACAATACTTACAACTGGTAAAGAATAGTAGTCTTTCCAGCATTATCAAGTCCCACTATGATTACTTTGTGCTCTGCATATACAAAAAAAAAAAGACAATAAATTAGTGGAAACAGCAATAATTATAATCCTGGTTAATCACTCTCCCTTACTGAAGAAAGCAACTGCTTGTTTCTCTTATTTCAATATGTTACACAGATTAGTGGTAACTTCAGGACAGAAAAAAAGCCAAACAAAACCACAAAGCCTCATCTTCTCTTGAGACTACAGTCTCAGAAAAGTCAGCACTGGAAATCTAATAAAGGTACAGTTACTAACGATTACTTCATCTACAACATCTAGTTTTAGAAAGAAAAGTACAATGAAAAAATATAATTCATAGCAATGTATCATGTTAAGAACACCAACAAACATCCAAAGACTGCGAAAGATATTACCCTAACATTCAAGGCTCAATGATAACCATTTGTTAAGGTACCATCATCATTCACACAGTAAAATCTGAGAGGAAACTGTATTTTGAATAGGCCACAAATTCTAAGTTTGCAACTTCTGAGCTGGAAAGTCACAGAATAGAATAGTCAAGGCTGGAAAACACTTCTGGAGGTCATCTGGCTGAACCTCTTTGCTCAACCAGGCCCACAGAGCCAGTGGCCTAGGACCACATGCAGGTGGGTTTTTAATATATCCAAGATGGAAACTCCACAGCCTCCCTGGACAGCCTGGGTCCTTGCTCAGCCACCCTCACAGTGAAAAAGTGTTTGCTGATGTTCAGAGGGAGCTTCTGTGTTTCAGTTTGTCCCCACTGCCCAGTCCTGTCATTCGGCACCACTAAGACAAGTCTGGCTCTGCCCTCTTTGCACCTCTTTTTCTCCTATGTGAGATGCTCCAGCCCTTTAATCACCCTTGAAGCCCACCACTGAACTCTCCCCAGAATGTCCATGACTCTCTTGGACTGAAGAGCCCAGAACTGGATATGGTACTCCAGGTGAGGCCTCATCAGTGCTGAGCAGAAAGGAAAGATCACATCCCCCAACCTGTGGTAAATTCCAGCATACAGAATAGTGATCTTGCACTTGCTGCAATATTATTTTTTTCCAGGCACAGAGGAAGCAAAACAGAAAACAAACAAACAAAACCAGCAAAAAAATCCTCAAGAATTTATATGCTTCTCTGTAAATAATCCCTCTTAGAATTTCAAATCCAGAAGCACAACCACTTAGAATGGTGGTTCTTTTGCTACATGTGTGAAGCTACAACATACTGATCCAATTACTGACAAAAAAAGCAAATCACTTGAGAGCAAAGAATTTGCAAATGGATACATAAAAATTCTGTGAACAAGCTCACTTTTAAAGAGATAATATTTACAGTTCTAGGGCACTTATTCCAAAGCAAAACATGGTTCACAGTTTAAAGATTTCCTATAAAATACCACATTTGATCTACAGGATCAAGTAAGTTACTAGATCAGAAGATCTATCATAAATATCAAATTGGTGGGTTTTTTCCCCCACAAGTGGGTGGTTTAAAGAAGAATTGAAGTGTTTTGGTTTAAAATCTATTTATATATAGTAACCTACATCTTTTTATATTGAATATTACTGTAATAAAACATTCTCTTGTTTGGAACTTTTGGAAGTTTTCCTATACAATAGGGTCATAACAGATGGTAAAATCTAGTTCCTTGTGCCAGTTCCCCTACTACTGCATCCTGTCAACACATTGTAAGGAAAAAACATTTCCTGGCTGTAAATGCAGGAGTACTTCCAGCCCCATTAACAGCAGCATCAGTAATTAATGACCTTTCCCAATACATAAATAGTATGAAATCCTCTATTTTCAATGCTAATAAATCATGCTTAGCAGCTTGACTGACCATCTCTTCTTCAAATTTAGTTAAATTTAAACAGCTTTCAAAGGTCTAACACAGAAATACCCTTCTGTTGTTTTCAAAGCAGACATCTTGTCAACTATTGCCAGGAAGAAGATTCTACTTTTGCAACATTCTGTTTGAGTTATTTTTGAGAAAGAAAAGAAACTCCAGTCAGGCATTACACTACTCTCTCATTTTCTTATCAGAATACATCATATTAAGCACGAATGATTGGAGTGTTGGATGATACAACATCCCACTACTTAAAGCAATGAAGAAAAAACCTCCATTGAGATGAGTGCTCTTGAAAGCCACAGAAGTGTGAATGGCTCAACACTAACCAGAAAAAAAGGCACAGCTTATCTGTGTTACTTCATAGTCAAATGGTGTATCATACAGTGATTGAATAAGCACAAACAATAAACAGTCACACAAGTGTTAATTAATGGTGATCTTGGCATGAAAATAGTAAGATGAAATCATGGGTATCTCATACAAGTAGCAGATTCCAGATCTATAGTAATGGAAAACTCTTCATTTACAAACATATTCAAAAGTAGAATTTCTGTCTAGTTTGATGAAAATACAGAAAATTTACACATAGATGTGCATTAGAGGAAAAACAAGTGAGCTTAAAAACTACCAAACTAAGACAGAACAGAATTTTAGCAAGACAACTACTCGTTTACAAGAGCAACTAGTAGAAGATAGATGCCACATTTAGGAAGAAGGACAGTTACGGGGTAAACCATAGGCAGTGATTTATTTGTGTTCTGTACTTACAGACTAACCCAAGTTTCTCCCTTTCACTGGCTGGTATTCAAACTCAGTTTAGGTTGTATTCATGAATATCTTCCCAGTCCACCATGTTCTTGGCAAAAGAAGAAGAAAATCCATAACAAAGTTGAGAGCAGAAGAGAAGAGTCTTTATTAATCAGGTAGGAATGGGGAGGGAAAGTAGAAGTAGGCATATGCAGGGGAAAAAAGAAAAGACAGTATTAGACTACTCCTTAAAAGAATCCAAGGACTTCTTGGTTTTATCAACCATTTCTAGCACACTGTTTTAAAAAATTAGTATGCAATACTGTTAAAAAAAATCTCTGGCAGTTTAGTACTCCAAAAAGACAGGACAGTGAAGATTATCTTCCTGCAGATGTTAGAAGAAAGCCATAATATGCTCTTTTCTTCCCTTACTCATCTATATTTCTCTGCGGTAAAAGGGCCCAAAACTGAAGATTCAATTCTCCCAACACGCCTTTTCCTCTATTTTGCAAAAGTTAAAAATAAAAATGAAAAAAATTCTAAATACTTTAATGATGAGTCTTCTAACATATTTGGAGGAAATGACTACTGGAATGGGTACCAATACGTTTCAGGCTGTGAAACAAAACACTCATCTGGTTCCAAAGAGCAACAATCTTGGAGGCCTCAGAGTTGAAGACAGAATGCAGATAAAATTTTGCTAGAGAGGAGGCAGGAGCAATAGCATAATTCTGAAGGTCAAAGAGGTTTCAATACAAAGACTCATTCTGCACACTAAGAGCTACCTTAGAGTCTTCTCTGAAGCACAAAAGAACTGCTAAAATACATCTTGTATCTCCAGACCTCCAGAGCAACTGGTAAAATTCTGAATAATTACTGTTTCAAATATAAGTAAACCCCAGCTTCTTAAAGAACTCTATCAGACACACGCAAAAAAATAAGGTACTGGCAACTGTCAGTTACCTTTATCAGGGTTGCTGACACTCATCTCCATTTTTTAACCCATAGTTTCATTAAGAGCAGTCTTGTTAGCACTGATGGAATGATAAGTCAAGCAAGTTTTACTCAGACATACGTTAATGCAGGCACTAACTGAATTGCTCCACTATCTATTCACACTACTACATGTTGCTTAGAAGGATGTGCTACTTGGCTACTGAATCATAGCTTCAGCAGGTCATTTTTGAAGTCTGATTTTTTTTTAACTTCTAAAAGTAAGTTACTAATAAAAATAAGTTCAATCTGAACCTAGGTCACTAAGGTCACAAGGTCATGTTGCAGGGAATGATATTTTAAATGAAAACAATACTTGGGCAATATTTTTGGTCAATTTAAGAATAAAATAAGGAAAAATTACCAGGAATCCATTAGAAAGTCACATAGAAAAATGCCAAAAGTCTATTTTAAAGCCCATTGTTTCTCTTACAAGTAAAAGCATCTCTATTTCAGTTCACGTCATTCAATTACTGCTTGATTATGAGACAATATATATTGAGAGCTGAAAGACTTAGTCACACCTCATCTGCCATGCTCTACTTGATGGAACACAGATGGAACTTTTCAAATCTTTGCTTTGTTTAGCCTTTCCTTTTGCCAGTACCAAGTGCTGCAGACTACCACACAACTCGCACTAGCCATGAGAACTGATACCATGCTCCTCACATAGCAGAGCCTATTTGCATCTGTGGAATACTCCCTCTGTATAGCCAAAATCAATGTGTAAGTTACCATGCTAGTCTGCTCAACAAGCAGCTTCACAGGACACCCTGGGAATTCTCCAAGTAATTATCAAGTTTTGATGTAACTAGAAGAGCAACCAAAATCAACTCAGAAATTACTATGCTTTATTATTAGTAATGATATTATTTAGAGAAAATAAGTGTGTAGTTGGAGAATAATTTTCCATTAGGTCAAAAATTTATGTTTGAAGCACATTTTCTAGAATGAAATTTCAATTTTGGCCGTGAAAAGAAACTCACTTTCTTTTCTGTGTTACCACAAGAAGAGGAGGTAAAAAAAAAAAAACCAAAAAACCAAAGCAAAAACCAAACAAAAGATAACTCCAGCATTAAACCAAGATCAGGACACACCCTAAGAGCCTCTTATTGGGATAAAAGCCAAAGAGTAAATATTTCATGGTATTATCTCATCTATTTTAACTGTGAGACTAACTTTTCATTAACCATTAAATATATGAATGCATTTGGTTTGCATGGTGAGATTTTGATAGTAAAAAGGGCCACACAGTGTTTTCTGGGAGAAACTCTTAGAAGCTTCTCCTACATTTATGCAGCCAATGCCAGGCAAGGCCATCAGCAACAGGTGTAATGCCTCTGGGGTAACACATTTAAGATAGGAAAAGGTTATCGCACAGATGCAATTACGGACAGAGAAAAGAGGAGTGAGAATATATGAGTAAAAACAACTCTGCTGACTCCAAGGTCAGTGCAGAAGGAGCGGGAGGAGGTTCTGCAGGTGCCAGAGATCCACCAGCAGCCCATGGTGAGGACCACGGTGATGCAGCTGTGGCCCTGCAGCCACTGAAGTCCATGGGGGAGCAGAGATCCACCTGCACCCCAAGGAGGACTCCCGTGCCAGAGCAGGTGGATGCCCAAAGGTGGCTGTGACCCCACTGGAAACATGTTGGAGCAGGCTCCTGGCAAGAACCTGTGGATCTGGGGAGAGTAGCCCACTCTGGAACAGGTTTGCTGGCAGATTTGTGACCTCGTGGGGGATCCATGCTGGAGCAGCCTGTCCCTGAAGGACTGTGCCTCATGAAAAGGACCCATGCTGGAACAGTTAGTGAAGAATTGCAGACCTTGGGAAGAACACACACTGGAGAAGCCCATGAAGGACTGTCTCCCATGGGAGGGATCCCACACTGGAACAGGGGATGGAGTCCCCATCATGAGGAGGAAAGAGTGGTAGAGACAACATGTGATGAACTGACCACAGCCTCAGTTCCCTGTTCCCCTCCTGCAGGGAGGTGATAGAGAACTAAAAATAAAGTCAACCCTGAGAAAAGAAAGGGAGGAGTGGGGGGCAAGGTGTTCAGAAGATTTGGTTTTATTTCTCGTTAACCTGTTCTGATTTGACTGGTAATGAATTATATTAATTTCACAAATTGAGTTTGTTTTGCTCATGATAGTTACTGGTGAGTGATCTCCCCCTATCCTTATTTCAACCCAGAAGCCTTTTGCTGTATTTTCTCTCCTCCTGTCCAGCTGAGGAGCAGAGTCACAGAGCTGCTTTGGTGGGCATCTGGAGTCCAGCCAGGGTAATTCACAACGAAGAATAACTTTTCTTCCAGGAAATAATATACAATGACAAAGACAATGGGTTTTCCTGAAGATAAATACTGACATCATAAGCTACTACATAGGCAAATACTAAAAGCCACCAGTTATCTCCTGATCAGTTTTCTGCTTATAGATCTCCTTGGAGTCTTTGGAACACTTAATGGAAGGAAAGGAGTTGCAGATTGCACTATTTGATTAGCAACAAATTCAGAAGACTCTGTTAGAAGACTTCAGGAATGATGTGGTAGGATGGTGTATGCATGAGAAAAATAAATGATCTCGGACTGGATCCCAATCCCATCCCATGAAAGACAGTTTGATACACAGATGTCAATGTGCACACACACTGAGGCTTTGCTCTGGTATCTACAGAACTAGAACGGCTTATGTGCAATCACAGGAACAAAACTATGAAAGTACACCAGGTGTATCCGCCTCCAAAAACTTGCAACAGAGCATTGCACAAAAAAAGCTTATGTGCATTTTCAAGAACTTTAAAGTGGAAATGAGGTACACATCTGGAAACTTGATGAGAGAACAATTAACAGGAACATCATTTTGCCTGCTCCAAGCTCAGGGCCTCAAGGAAAACAATATAAACAATAAATTCCTTAACTATTTAATTTTCTAACCAAAGATGGCCAGGTAAACAAAAAACATTCAAACAAATTAACAGAAACCATAATTTTCTATTTTTATGATAACCATCTGAGATAAAGTTGGTGGCAGATGCAAATTCTGAACTCTGGATCAGAACATGAGCCATGATTGCGGGGCTGGATGAACTGGGCAGGAGAGCATGGAAAGCGATACTATCCCCTTACGACCTTTTTATTTTTGGCTGGAGAACTGATTTTCTTGAGTCACTAACTGATTTAACTAGCATCATTGCCAAAACACAAACAGATCTTTACCTCGAAGGCCCCTACATGTTTGGCGTTCTTCTTTTCCTTTTAATTAAAGACTAAAATAAGACGATTTTAATAACAGATCCCGACTTAAAAAGGAGGATCAGCGAAGCCAAAAAGGACCGTCATCGTCCATCAAAGCTTCGGCAGTCCTGGCCGCCGTGGATGCCGGGCGCGCACCGCCTGAAGGGCTGCCCGGGGCAGACGACGCGTTTAACGCGGCCGGGGAGGAGGGGGAGAGGAGGGACCACCTCGGGAACTGAAACAAAGCGACCCCGAGCATGAGGCGCCGCGGAACCGGCGCT
Organism: Pachycephala philippinensis; assembly: GCA_013397055.1. NCBI lineage: Eukaryota > Metazoa > Chordata > Aves > Passeriformes > Pachycephala > Pachycephala philippinensis. The sequence continues at coordinate 302,405 of VWZT01016799.1, forward strand.
CACGGCGCGGCACAAAGCAAAGCTCAACTTTTGGCTGGGCGGGCCTTCAGGGGAAGGCCGGCGAGCGAAACCGGCCCCGAGACCCCGCGGCTGCCCGCGACCCCCGCCGCCCCGCGGGCTCCACTCGCCGCCCGCCCCGCCGCCGGCTCGGGCCCGCGCGCCCACCTTGGCTACCGAAGAGGCTCCACAGCTTGGCGAAGATTAGGCCCATGCCTGGCCCCGGCTTCCCGCCGAGCGCCCGGGGCACCCCGAGCTCACCCAGGCGGCGGTGGTGGCGACTCCCCCGGCTCCCTCCGCGGAGGCTCCCGCAGCGGCCCCGCGGCAGCGCCGAGCGGGCGGGCACAGCGAGGGGGCGGGCACGCGGCACCGCCCNACTGCGGCGTCATGGCCGGGGCGGCGGGCGGGCAGTGTGTCTGTGGCGAGAGTTGCGAGGACACACCAGGGCTGGTGGAAAGCCGAGGGGTCTGGGGTCGGCACGGCCGGGAGGACGGAGCCGCCCCACAAGGGACGAATGCCGCGGGGAGCGCTTGGCGTCCGCCGCGGTGGTCGGTGTCGGGGTGGGAGGCGCTGGCAGAGCGCCTTTCCCGTCCTCGTGTCCTTCAGCCCGGCCGTGCTGTGGCCGGTCCACGGCCTATGCCGTTGGGAAGAGTTGAGGGTTTCAGGGCAGGCAGTGGTCTCGTGTACAGTAAAACTTGTGAAAGCAGCGGACTCCTTTTTAGGGCCGTGCTGCGGGTTCCTGTACTGAGCTCTTGCGTGGGTACCCACCCGGGTTTCCTCAGTCAGCAGCAGCTTGGGAGGGGTCAGTGAGTGAGCATGAGCCCAGCTGCACCCTAGCGAGCGAGCCCGCGGGCACTTGGGTGCAGAAGCGGCGGAAGTACAAAACCTGTTACTTTAATCCACTCGGCAGAATTTCAGAAAACAACCAAAACCAAAACAAAAGAAAAAACCAGAAGAAATCGAACAAACAAACAAACAAAAAAAAGCAAGTGATGTCAGCAGCATCTTGTCCGATAAGTTCGGGCGCCCCCGGGCTCTGCTGCTGCCCTCCCCGAGCCGTGGTAGGGGCAGAGGGGCTGCGCTCGCTCCCGCCGCAGCATGCCCGGCTCCCATGGTGACACCGCTCCGGCGGCACTTCCTGCCGCCGCCCCGGAGGAGGCGGGGCCGGGCGGGCCTTGGCGGTAGGTGTGCGTCGGGCGGCGGGTCGGGGTCCGTGTGCCGCCGCGGGCGGGTCGAGCGTGGTCCGGCCCGGCATCGGTACCTGCGTGCTCCGGTGTCGTCGTGGCGGCCCGGGTGCGGCCGGGCCTGTGTGTGCCTCGGGGTCCCTCGGGGCTGAGGCGGCGGCGGCGCGTCGCGCTGCGGTGCGGCCGCCTCCCGGGTACCTCTGGGCTGAGGCGCAGGGGCTCGGGGAAGCTGCGAGGAGCTGCGTGTCCCGTTCCTCCCCGCTCATGGTTTTCAGTAACGGGCGGACGGGGGAATAAAGGAGGGAGCCCCATATTCCGCTCTCCACAGCAATGACCCGACTGTCGTTTTCCTCGTGTGGGAGAGAGTGGGCAAGGGAGGTTTGAAAGTCTTGCTCGACATCTCTGGTGCTGGCTGCCTGTGACTGACTGGTCGCAGTGTTGGTGTGCGTAGCTAAATCAAAGCCCTGGTCCGGCATCGCGTTCCCCGCTGCAGTTCCCTACAGAGGCACATGAAAATCCATGAGGAGGTGGTTTATAGGGAGGGGATGCTACGTCGGTGTCTTTCTTCTGAAGTCTGTCATGCCTTTTCTGGGGCAAGGTGTACGGCACAGCAGGTGTGGAGGAAAAAATACCCCTCTCGGTTACGAGCCTGCCTCCTGCTGAACGTTTGAAGTCTGACTCCTGTACTTGACGGGGCACTAGGCAGTCTCCCTCATCAGCCTGGCTTCCTGCTGTGTCTGAGCTTAGAAGCATCTGTCGTGTCCCCCCTCAGCTATGTTTCCCAGCCTGGAAGATTGCGAAGTGTTTAGCCTTTACGCATTTGAAAGCAATTCCCTATGTATTATAATCACTTCTCCCTTTTTTCTAAGCTATATTCTGACATAATGTCCACGGAAAGGGCGTATATATGCTGCTGAAGCTGAAGGTTGTGTGGGTGTGCTCTGAACCTCCAGTCCTGTGGTTTTGACATTTCCAGGCAGCTTACAGTGGTTTTATTCTTTTGACGGCTCTTTTTAATAGCAGAATTGCTTTTAATTTGTGTATTGTTCCTCTCCCTGAACTAAGCACATCTAGTATTTGTCCTTTGAATGCAGGTGTTGAATACACCTTACAGTTCCTGTGACAGAGAAGCTGTTTGCAGTCACATTTCATGCCAGCTCCTATGAACTTGTCACAGTCAAGTCGTAACTTCTCCTGTTCATGTTTTCCATGACTTCCTAAAGTGTTCATTAACCGTGGTTAAAAGCACAGACGTGGCATCATGCTTCTGTGTGAGTCTACCTGTTCATACTGGGAGAAGTGAAATCCCCATGGTTTTATTGTTTTTCCTTTAGCCCTCATATTGGAGTAATTGTGATATGCTTGACATCCTGTTCAGAAGGCACAGTGGTTTCTAACACATAATTTTTTTTTTTTGTATGAAATTTCAGACTATAGAGATTCTGCATTATTTGTTGACATAGTTGTCATTAATTTGTATCATGGGACTTTTTATAACACATTGCCCTAATTTAGACTGGGATAGAGTAAATTTCTTCCCAGGAGTTGGTACAGTGCAGTGTTTTGGATTCAGTGTGAGAATAATGTTGGTAACACACTGATGTTTTGGTTGTTGCTGAGTTGTGTTTATCCTCAGCCAAGGACTTCTTTGTGTCTCAAGCTGTGCCAGTGAGGAGGTTCACAGCAAGCTGGGAGGGAGCACAGCTGGGACAGGTGACCTGGACTGGCCAAAGGGGTATGCCACACCATTAAACATCATTCCCAGTATATAAACTGGGGGAATTACCTGGAAGGGTGGCTGTTCAGGGATGGGGTCTGGCATCAGTCAGCAGGTNTGCCAACATGCCGTCAGATCAGTGGTTGGTTTTCCATGAAGAAATAATTGTGATATCACCTTGGTCATTCTGTGATATTCTGCGGCCATCATTAAATAACCCAGTTAATTCCTAAAAGGATACCTTCATAATTTTAGTATTGAAGTCACATGTAGGGCTTACAAACACCACATTTCTACCAATTTTCAAATGTCTGCTTAATTGTTTCAGTATTCCAATTCTTTAGAAAATTCACAAGTGTGAGATTTTTTAAAAGGCTAGTTTATTACGCCTATGAAAAACCTTTCCAAATGTGAGTCATATGGGGATTTTTTAGTGGTTGGTTTTCTCCCCCCCC
>VWZT01016799.1:305765-367855 GCA_013397055.1 Pachycephala philippinensis
TTGGTTTTTTCCCCCCCCCCCCCCCCCCCCCAGCATTCTAGGAGAACAGACACATGATATGTCACATTTTCTGAAATGTTAAAACTGAGCTTTGATGATTTCAGTTGTATCAACTGTTGTCGTTCTGTTACATTGTAGTACTAGTGTAGTACCATTAGATTTTGTGGAAATAGCAAGGTAAATTCTTGGCATTTTGTTTGATTGCAAAAAGAAGTTCATTAATTCAATTACAGTTTCTTTCTTTCAGTAGCTGCTAATGTTGTGAATAATGCTTTGAAACTCCTACCCATGAAACTTTGCTTTTGTCTGGACACGAAAGTAAGTCTACATAAGATCACATTCTTCTAGCATTAAGATTAGAATTGAATCAGAAATATTCAAAATAAAAAAAATATTTTTGAGTGTTTATGTATAATAAAAGTGGCAAATAGCCTCTTATTCAAATAAAATGAATACCAAACATTCCGATCTTTCTTCTCTAAGTACATTTAATTCAATGGAAATGTATTTTAATAGTCAAAATTCCTTGTTATGAATGGAATAAACCTAGAGTGATGTTCTCTCTTTCCTTCCATTTAAATTGTTTTAAGCAAATTTAAATTTTTAGGAAGTCTCATTTCAGACTGAAGTGTATATAATTTTTCAAAATATTTCAAGATAATAAAGGGGTGAGCAGATGCCATTTGGGAAGAGAACTATATTTTATTACCTACAGAGAAAAATGGTAAAGAATAAAATCTCTATGAGGACTGAGCTACAATAAGACTTTATAGCTGGGCTTTTCAAGAGGAATTAAAGCAACATCTTGAAATTTTCTGTACCTTTTATCCATGTATTTTTTTCACCAGATAGCTTGAAGATTTATTTTAGGGATCAGTAGAATTTCTGTTACATTAATCCTTTACTCTACCTACTGTGAATTAAACACAAATTCAAATGAAAGCTCACCTAATTTTTTTAGTATGTACGGAAAAAATCATTGTTCGCAGTCGTACACGTCACCCTATTTTGAAGTTTTGATAATTTGAACTATGGAGGAAACCTAAGAAGTTAAGCTTGAGGAAGAGAAAGAAGGGAAACTTACAAAGATTATTTCTGAAAATGAAGAGATCTGATGATGGAATAGAATACAGATATAGAAGTTGGGACTTGGAAGAGTCAAAGCTAAATTCCATCAGGAAGCCTTTGTGAGTGAATTCTGGAACTCTGAAATTTGTTCTCCCCAGGGATAGCTGGGAGAACTTTAATGGGACAGGATTTAGAGGTGGTGACACTTCCTTCTCATTTTAAACACCAATGCAGTAGCCCCAGAAGGTCTGGCTTGGAAGGATGTGACAGCAAGGAAAGCAGTAACTTCATTGTAAGGTGATGGCAAATGCTAAACATGTTGATGAACATATTTTGAAATGTAATTGAGAGTAATGTTACAGTCATATCCTGACCAATATTTGGAAATTTGAGTGCAATAAAATTGCATTATTAAAATAGGAAGAGTCAGAACCAACAGCTTAGTTTATGTGTACATCTTATGTTACATTTATAAACTTAGAGAATATGATAAGAACCACTAAGAAAATGCTTCACTTATTTCAGTTCCTTACCAGCTGATTTAAAAACTGAAGGAAGATGTCATTTTTCCCTAAAATCTCTTTCCAATATGAAGTTGAAGAGTATCTCACCAAAGTGTTCAGAAATAAAGAGGTATGTGACATAGTAATCACTAATCATCGAAAAAAAATCAATTTTTTGTGTAACTTTAATACTTTACAATAAAATATTGTCTTCACATTAGATACAGATTTTTGTATATAAATTATTTTTGTATTTAAAATATAAAATTAGTATTTGTGCCCATTGGCTCAAAGTAGCATACAAATATTTAAATTAAATTGAGTATAAATCAGAGAACTCAGTTTTCGATCCCACTGAAAAGTGATCATAGATACTTAAGCACATATTAACCGCATAATATTGACAAGAAACACTCCCTTACCATAGTGTAGAATACTACAGACAATCTATTAATTCCTAATGCCAAGGATAAAAAAAAAAATTTAATGTAGATTTTTATCAGTATGAATGTTAGTGATTCATAGTTTTGAATTTACTCTTCTATTTTGTTAGGACTGGTCTCTGTACAATATCACAGAGCTCTCTAGCAATTGCTTTGATCCTTGTTGCAGACTGTTCACAGTGATTTTGCTGATACGGCTGTTTTCCAACAAGTATTTTTCAAGAAGTTTATGAGGCTTCCAATGGAATTAAGCTTCCAGACGCAGACATTCCTCACTATTGCCCACCACACAACCATATCCCTCAATTTCTATGGAATGTTTATTCAGTGGGGTTCTTTTGCATTGAGCGAGAGGCTTCTGTGTGAATCTCTTACTATAAAATCTCTTCTTTCACTTTCAGCTTATCACTGCTTTAGGTCCACAGGAGGCAGAGAATAAATACCAATCTCTGTTAAGTCATCTATCTCATCCACCAGGTTTTACAACTGTAAGAGTAAATACCCACTTGGCCTCAGTGAAACATGTGAAAAAATTGCTGTTTGAAGAGATCCAGAAGGTTTGTGTAATTTCTTTTTTACAGCAAAAATAATAGGGTACTTCATCTTTTGCCTGAACAGGAAACCTTTTCATTACTGGAAACTATACCTTACCTTAATGCATCCACTAGTGTTAACATTATACAATCACACTGATTTCCTGTCAGCATTAAATGTTAAATGAAAATTCACTGTGTACCAGTATCCCTCATCTAATCCCTCCAAGAAAGGCAATAACAGAGGGAAAAAGCATCCAACTCTTTTTCATACGGCAGATCCAAGCCTTTGATAGGATTGAGGTACTGCTGGGCTAAGTGCTGTAAAGGTGTCATAAGTCTGTAGAGAAGATGACAGATAAAAAGTGTAGTTCAGTATGCTGTCTTCAGCATGGTTAGAGCACTTATTTAAGACTAAAGGAGAATGCCTGTAAATCTCATTGCAGGAAATGTGTATCTCGTGCTTAGGAAAGTGAGAAAATTGGTATGCTTTGGAAACTGGAGCCACAGTGATGCCCTGCAGCCACTGTATTTCCTTTTTTAAAACCTGTTTTTAATCTTTATATAGTTTTCTGGATTTTTACTTACCTTAATTAAACATTTATTTATCTGATAATACATAAACCAATATGTTTAAGAAATGTATTTTTTGAAACTGTGTCCTAGATCTTGACTGTCTGAAAAGATCTGGTTCTTCTTTAAGTAAATTATTAATGCTAGTGGGTGTAAAGGGAGCTTTTGCATGACAGGAGCCAAGACATTTCTGTGATGCAGTTGACAGTGTTCTGCTGCCTGGGATGGTAATGAGTTTTTCTAATTTTAGCTTGATTGTAGAAATCTGGAAATGGGTATTGCAGGGTTATGTTTCGCTTCAAGGGAAAAGTCTTTACTGAAAACTGACTTAAGACCAGCTTTTCACAAACTTTTTGTATTCTGAAGTGTAATTACATGTTAGAAAAGGAAACCACATAACACTTTTGAACAAAAGTATAATCATGGATTGTTTTCTTTTTTAAGAGAAAATACTTATTAGGTGCAAAGTGATTTATGGTTTTACATGCTTTAAGGTTATAGTTTAGAAGGCTCAGATGAGAAGACATCATCTTGTTTAAATCCAGGAACCTTTACAAAATGGAAAGCTGTCATTTTCTTTTTCAGGTAGATACTTAACTCAGCTGTCAGTACCCAAACGTGGGCTGACAAGAAGAATGAAGAGTATTGCCAACCTGGCCTATTAAATAAGACAAGCAATACATGAGTGGAGTTAAACAGTGGTTTATAACTAATAACATCAGAGAGTTAACACAGATTGCATCCAAGCTTCTATGGTGGTGTTACTGTCTTCTGACAACAACTCAACACAACCTTCTTCCAGAAGAAAGCAAAAACCAGTGATAGGGTTATGAGTGTCAGAACACTCTCCCACTCCCTGAAGTCAGTTTTCAGTCTCTTTGTGGTCTTGTTATTTCTGAATTTATTAAATGTTTAGTCTTTTACACCAGTATTTTTAATATATACTGCCCCCTTGCACACTATTTCCCAACTAGTTTTAACTGTTATTGCTACCTTTGTGTTTTGTACTCTACAGCTATAAATTATGAATGGAGAAAGGGTTTTTAGTCTAATTAAGTATTTAAATATTATGTTTATTAGTAGTGCTTACTAATTACGTTTTTTTAATGAAACAGCAATTTAAAGGACTATGTGTTCCAGTCCTCGAGCACCCGAAACTTCAGGATGTTTTATTAATTCCTGTCGTTGGACCCAGGTTTGAAATTTTCAGTCTTTAGCCTTAACACGTTGTAACACCATTTTTTAGTTATGATAACTAACTCACCATAACTGAGGCACAACTTCATTTGTATTGTGACCTGGTGGACAGTCCATATATTAACCAGGTCAGAGTTTTAGTCCTTAAAAATGAAAGAAAACATAAGAGTTCTCTGCTTATTTGTAAGACTAATGTTTTACAGGGAAAAAGTGGCATGTGTGCATCCTCCCTGGAAAGCCAGGTAGGTGGCAGATAGAAGAACTAAACTTTTGCATTGGAATATAGAACTATACCTAAGTACAGGCAGGGTTTTCTTCCACTGGAAGAAATCAAGTGGAATCAAGTATTACTCAGCAGTTGTTAAACACAAAAAATCACTTCACAGTCATCTAGCATAGGAAGGGATAGAGGACTATTTCTCCATTCCAATATAATTTATTTGTATTTCTGTGTCAGGTTCATAATAGTGGCAGAATGTGTCAGAATCTGCATTATTTCGAGGACTGGTTTTCTTCTTGATTCTTTCCTTTGATTTCTCTGGGACTGAAATAAACCTTTTAAATTTAATACATGATAGTTAACTACTTTTTCTATTATATCTGACAAAATCAGTAGTTATGAACTAGAGTTTACTTGGGGAGTATTTGGCTTTTTTTTTCAGTATACTTTTCTTTTTAACTCAACTACATTTTGTATTTCTAGGCGAGATTTAAAAAAACATGCATCTGAAGTCATAGTTGGAGCCCAGTGTGGATATGCAGTACTTCGAGGAGCACACGTTTATGTCCCTGGGATTGTATCCACCTCAAGATGTAAGAGTTCTCTAAATACACCCAGTTAAGTTGTAAAGGTGGCAGAAAAAGTGTCACCCTTGGATAATAGATAAGTAAATAGTGACACGAAATTGTTTTCTATTCTCAGCTGAAATTAATTTTACGGTTGTAATTTATGGTAATGACACTTTTAGAAGTTTTTCTGACTTTTTTTTTTTTAAGATTTTCACTATTTTTCATTTTACTTGTAATAAATTAGATGTGATTATTTCTCACTGGCCTGGCCTGTTTTAAATTCCTTTTTCCATATGTAATTCCTAGCTGAAGTATTCGTTCTCAAGGATTTCAATTTCTTGTTTTTCATTTAAAAATCTTTTTTAAGAGAATTTTCAAAGTAAAACCCGTTTTCTTAAGAGTTTTTTTACTACTTAGTACTGTAACTTTTAATATGGATGTTCCATTGAATAAACATACAAAAGTTGGCTGCTTTGCAGTCTTGTAAAAAAAATGAATGAGATGCCACATCTGGATGGTGACTGGATGTATCTTGATTATTTAATAGATACTGTCTCCAGATTTGTTATTTCTTCACTGAGTCACAAAGCCACTTACCTTCATGATTCTATTATAAGTTACAAATCTTTTTTCTAATCCATTGGCAATTCATTTGATATTGTTTATGTGAGAGACGTAGTAAATTTTTTTTTCATTGATGAGAAAAGTCTTCAGTTTTTATGTCAGATTCTTAAGAAATGGAAATTATGCATCAATGCCTGTGTGACAAGATAAATCTGCATATGCATGCTTTGTGTTCAGCAACCTATTTTTGTTATTTAAATGTCAAATTAACTTTATGTAAAACCAGTATAATTTTTGATGATTCACCTTATTATTCTATTGTGATGAGATCTAGTAATCATCTTGATTCTTATTATTAAACAAAATGAGTCAGAAAAGCATTTATCTAGTCACTTTGTTTCCTTTCAGGAAAAAACCTTCAAGAAGTTTTAAGCATGTGCTTAAGTCCAATTCACTGAGCAGGAATGTGTTCCAATGTAGGGCTTGATAATGAAATAAGTATATTGGAATAGCAGTTGTCGAAACTGCTTATTTAGACAACTCCATAAATATTCAAATCCTTCTTTGAGTCAGCTAGTGATTTATCATAATTGCTGAATGTAATTATGCATGTAACATCAATTCAAAGAAAATAAAGATACTGTAAAACTTTAGGAACACTTCAGAGGAATTGCAGATAAGAAAATAAAATAAAAGGGCATGCTACCCACTTGATGCCAAATATAATAAGGCTGTATTAAGCACAGATGGTCTAACTAGGAAAAAAAATAGTACAGCAAGAACACGTATTTAATTACTGAACTTGCAATCCAAATGAGGGTAAACTAGTGATCAGGGGACTTTGAGCTTAATTTAACTAATCAAACCCTAACCTTTTTGTTTATGGAATGCTGGTATAATCTACAAAAAGCTTAGGAACTCTATGCAGGACTAGTGTATTTTGAAAGGATGATTTTCAGCAGAGAGTGAAATAAAATCATTTATGTTTGAATACTGTGAAAGTCATTGGTAGATATGCTTGATGGAAGAGTTAAATTGCTGCAGGTTTTTGTTCAGTGAAGTTTAAGCAGACAGTAATACTGAGTAATCACTAAATGTTTGTGTCACATTGTGTAAAAAGAAGTGTAAAAAAATATATTTTCAATGGCTACCCAACAAATATTACCATTTAAGAATTTCAGGGCATTTGGGCATAGTCAGAAGGCCACTTGAAAATGGAAAAAAGGATTCTCTAGTACAATTCAAATAATTCTTGGGAGGCTGAAATGTCAGTAGTCTTGTTATATCTTCTGGTTCCTCCAGCCTGTCAGTCACCTCAGAAATGCAGTTTTGGAAATTTTTTTTATTGCTATCAGAAGAGGCCTTTATTTTTTAAGCATATTTTTCAGCCAGTCAGCACATAGAGCTTGCTCACTATTCCGTAAATTCACCTAAACCATTCCTTTTCTATTTTTTTTTCTTACTCAGTAAGTTTGTTAAATCTGTAGGCTTACACTTCCTAGAGTTTGGGGTATATTTACATACTTAACTGATCTGGTGGGTTTTAATTGGAGATATAAAATTCTCTAAGAGGATTATTGAGAACAGCAGTTGCCTTAAAGGGAAGAGAGCCAGACCAGAACAAGAATATATAATCACGTGTGTCAAAGCAATAAATCGAGAAAAAGCAGCTGTAGCTATGTTCTAGGTAACTACTGAGAGATCATTAGATAAATTTAGCACTCCTGTCTTTGTTCAGAAAGGGTGAATGAGTGTTATTTGATGTACTTGTGTGCTTGGAGCACACATGGAGGACTGGATCCTGAAGAGTGTGCTTAAAACTTGTGGGTGACCCTGCCATGATAAAAAAATTAAAGTACAGGTTTGTGTAGCCTCTTAGAAAACAAGACACAGTGCCTGACTTGCAGCTTGGTGTCTCTCAGTACCTCCAGTTGTTTGGTAGTCATCATTCACTGTGTAAAACTTTCAAGCTTTGTATCAGTTAATCTTCTTTGATTACATTTAGAAAGTATGAAGTTTGGTATGATACAAGAGTTGAAGTAAGAAGTCCACTGAAAATCCTTAGTCGCTTGGTACTGTTTTGTTAAGTATCATAATGATTTCAAGCTTTCCATTTTTTCTTTGTGCAGTTCTGAAAGCTGGAGATCTGGTTTCAGTGTATTCAGATATTGAAGGGAAATGCAAAAGAGGAGCCAAAGAATTCGACGGAGTCAAAGTTTTCCTTGGAAATGGGATTTCAGAACTCAGTCGCAGTGAAATCTTCAGTTCAACTGGCCCACTGAAGTAAGTCCATAGTAATTGCAATCTACATGTGAAAATTTGCAAAGGGAAGGAAGAAGGTGGGAAAACACTTTGAATTATTTTGTACCCTATGTGAAGTCACAAGATGGCTTTGCACGTTGGGATTTCCAGTATTTTTTGGGAAGTTGTTAGTTTCACAGTGTGATCCAGATACCAATTTATTTGAGAGGTAGGAGGAAATAAGTGGGAATCTTTTCATAATTTATGTTTATTCAGTTCAATAATATCAAACAGAACTGAAAAATGTTCTCACTGTGGCAAAATTGCATTTTGGTAAACTGTGTTGTACTACTTCCCAGTTTGGATGGAACAGAAGTGCAGCCTTGTCAATTTCTCCATCTTTTAAAAATATCCCTAGGGGCTTTGTTTTTGGTGGGACAAAGAACAGAACATAAAGTCAGGTATCTTAAAAAAATTACTGACATTTGCCAAAGTAGTTACCTACTTCAAGATTACTTGCTTTTCTATTTTGTTGATGAAGCATATGGTTTATTCCTCTCGTGTCACCTAAAACACGTATAAAAAGTAATGTAGAAGACCATGGGTGTCAAATTAATGACCAAGACTTTACATCTTGAGAACAAACCACAAAAATTCTAGTGAAAAAAAAGGACATTGTCAGAGAATTTCTGATTTATGAGAGCATAAGTATAGTACAAGTAGTGGTAGGATGTACCTGTTACGTTGGTGACATGGAACAGTAGTATGTAACGCTAAATCTGGTGTCTGCAAGTTTGCTTTCTCGTATCCTTCCTTCTTGTTGGACTATCCAGTACATATGCAAAATAATACTCATTTTTTTTATCTTTTGTTTGCAGGCTCAATGTTGCTATTTCATAGTTTTCTCTTTTTTGTTATCCATTTCCTGGTGCATTTGGTTTAACAATTAAATCTGTATCAGAATTTCATCCATATTTTAAACCTTTCAGGTGACTTCTAAGTTCACACCTTAGCTTCACAGGCAAAGCAATATTCCTGCAAGGCTTTTCATAGAGGATTTCTATAGTTATTTGACCGAAATCTCAGAAATTTATGAAATGGAGAAAAATCTAAGTAGGAAATCCCATGCCAGTGCCCTAGTGCATACACATGGCTAGCCAAAAGCACTTATGGATTGAAGTTAAGATATTTAGGTCTGGTTTTATGCATTTCATTACAGTATTAAGGCTTGGATTAGATCTTGGTTGATCCTGTGTACAGAACCAGAAATTTGCTTTAAGCAATTTTACAGATGATTCCAATTCATAATGTAATGCATTTTTTGCCATGGTTTACTCAACTTAATGATGTCATTTTAAAGAATCTCATATTAAAAAATTGTAAAAGTATTTTTCTGGGTTGTTCTTTCTCTTTTGTAGGATTGTTGTTTCAAGTTGCTATTTGTAAACATAATGATTTTAATTTACTACTGTTAAAATGTATAAAACTGAGTATTTAAAAATTTTTTTTCATGTTTTTCAGGGGGCTGGGCATAAGAATGATAGAGCCAGTCTACCTTAGTCCTTCATTTGACAATGTGCTCCCTAGTTATTTGTTTTTACAGGTATGTTTGTTCCAAAACCAAAAGTCTGTACTATTTACAGAATAATGAATATTTTCGTAGCACACATTCATGGTTTCTACATTCCTTGTGCATTATAGCACCTAATTCAGTCTTTGGATTTAAGGAAAACAAAGCATTTAAAATGAAGTCAGTGTCTACATGTAGGTGGTTTAATCATAATGTGTCTGAGATATGATAAGGGATTTCAAAGCGACATAAGAGATATTCACCTAAAAACGTAGAAATTCCTCTTGCACAGATACTCTGCATAGAACTATTTGTTTTTGGAATCTGCCTATGAACTCTGGAGTATGAGCCCCTTTTAAGGTAATCAGGAAAATCTCCAGTTATTAGGTAGACTTGAAGCTGTTATTTAAGTGCTAAAGACAACTTTAAAAAGTTTTTATACCTTTGTGTTGAACTAAGAAGAAAATATTTCCGTATTGTCTAAGGTGCAGTACTGTGCACAATTATTGCACATTATTTCTCTTTAGTGCAGCTGTTCTGTTCATACAATTAATAGCACAGTTCAGCTTCTTGCTACTTTAATTCAGCAAGCTTACACTTCTGTCTTTTGGTCTTACTGTTCTTTACTGTGCTGCACCAATATGTTAATATAGTAAATGTTCCAATAAACAGGTTCATGTAAAATATTTGTAATAAACAGAGCTCCTCTGTGTCTGAGCCAGTATCAGCTTATTTTATTTGGACTTTTAGCACTGTAGTCTTCTCAGTCATGAGCTCTTAAACTTCAGTCATAGATACTCAGACATAGCTTTAAATAAAAAACGAGCCACTGGAGACTTCTGTTGTAAACTGTCCCTTATGTATAATACAAATAGTTCATTTTCTGTTAAAGAACTGAGAGCAATATCATAGGTGTCTTCACTGCTGAATGAATTATTTTTTTAAATGAGTTTGCTATTCCTTAATAAAGGAATTGATGCAGGGTATAAGGTTTGAATTCTCCCATATATGTTTTTATGATAGAATTTACCTTCTGTGGTTGTGAGCCATATTTTAAACCCTCAACCAGGAGAGAAAATTTTGGATATGTGTGCTGCACCTGGAGGAAAAACAACCCATCTTGCAACATTAATGCATGACCAGGTAAGAGAAGTCATTTGGCATTTTCTGTCTAAGGAAGAAAGTCTGACCACTGTTCATTTGTACAGTTCTCTTCACTTCTTGTTAAAATGCACAGATAATTTACAACAGCAAACAACATTTTGACATTTTATTTACCAATGTATTTTGCTACACATCAGAGTTACTGAAATGGGCAACAGTCTTTATCGAATATTCACCATCACCTTTAAAACCTTATTTGCTACAAATTGGCTGTTGAAATATGTTTAATTTCACTTTCTAAAAAGTTATTGAATTATTTTTAATCACAGAATTTTTAATCATAGAATTTTTTACATGCAAGGCAAAGTTAAGCAAGAATATGCTGGATTCATGAAACTGAGATACCTAAATATCAGGAGTTGCTACTGTGTGCCAAAGAAACAGACAACTCTTTACAAAAACTTACTAAAAAGTTCCTAATCTGATTAACTTTTTCTCAGTAAAAGTTATCGGTTCTGCATACCGATATGATTTTAGGCTGAATTTCTAGTCTGAATTTGTCATTCTATGGTATAATGTCACAAATCCAAAACTATCTCATGAGAAAGTAACAAAAATGAGAAGAAACAAAAAAGTAAGAAAAATGAGAAGAAACAAAAAAAAAATATGTAGAGAAAGACAAAGGGAACATAAGAAAATAAGAATGTAGCTATAGGATTACAAATTTGCGTATATGAAAATGTTATGTGCACAGTGAAATACAGAAATGCAAGTTACTCTTCTCCAGCAGAGGGGAAAAGCATGTAATATTTCCTCTAAAAATTTTGTAAGGCTTTTTTATTTTTATTGAAATAGAGTTATTAGAATAGGTGAGATTATTTAGGAGTCTTGCAGTTACATTATGCAGTTCTTTGACAGTTGCCTGTGCATAAATGGGAAGGCACAGTATGTAATGGTGTGAATGTATTGAGAAAAGGCATGTATTCAGTTCTGTGATGGTTTGCCTATGGAGGTGTTTTCTTCCCTCAGTATGAAACATTGGCAGAAGGCATTAAAAATGCATTAGACAATCATTAGACATTTATTATATACATATATAAAGCTTCCAGTAAAGAATTCCAGTGTGATAAATAAAGGAGGTCTGTAAATCATATATTTCTGTCATGGATTCATTTACATCTATACTTTTTTCCATCTGTGTATCTACATTTTGTATAACTTTGCAGAACTGTTTTTTTCCTTAGTTACTTTACATATTTTGATTCTGCTTACCTGCAGATGAAGTGGTAAAGATTAAGAATACAGATGTTGAATATTTATCTCAATTGATTTCCCTTTTCTGAGTATATAATTTTAAGATATGGAAGATAAAGATATGGAAAAAAGCACTTATTTTTGGATTTTAAGTTCCATTCACAGATTTCCCGTACTAATTTTTCACAGACATTATATTAAACCATTAACATTTCAGAATATTTGAATCACTTACTTTTTTGTGATATAATTGTAAACATTAGTATATTGTTTTTAAATGAGATAACCAAGATATAATATTACTCTGCAATGTTAAGAGCTCTTAAATAAGAATTGGGAATAGTTAAAGCTTGAGAATTTATTATTATCTGTA
Source organism: Pachycephala philippinensis (assembly GCA_013397055.1). Taxonomy (NCBI): domain Eukaryota; kingdom Metazoa; phylum Chordata; class Aves; order Passeriformes; genus Pachycephala; species Pachycephala philippinensis. The sequence continues at coordinate 317,978 of VWZT01016799.1, forward strand.
TCCCAGTCCAGACCACTGTTTTTTCCAGATGTCTTTCAAGTAATTGTTTTGGCAGTGGCTGGCATGGGCCAAATGGAGAAAAGAACAGAGAAGATGTGGATGTCCCATCTCTGGAATTGTTCAAGGCCAGCTTGGATGGGACACTGAGCAACCTGGTCTAGTGGAAGGCATCCCTGCCCATGGCAGGGGGGTTGGACTAGATGATCTTTAGTTTGGATCTTCCAACCCAAACCATTCTATGATTCTATCATCTCTTTATCTGTGCAGTATGCAGAGATGTGCAGCAAATCCACTGATGAAACTTTGAAGCAGTCAGTTGTTAGTGTACATGTGCAATATGTTGGATGGTGTTAGGGGACAAGCACTGGCACGTGGTTCTTGAGTGCACCTCAAGTAGGAGGTGATTTGGCTCACAGTAGCTGAAGGCTGGACACCATTGATACAACCTAAATCGTTTCTTACCTCTCAGTCCTAGATCTACATATTGCCTAACACGACATACAGATAACAGCTTATCTTTACTGATTTTTTTTTTACTTTTTAAACTATCTTAGTCATGTTACCTCCATACAAATTTAAAACCTCTTGACCTATTTTACCACGTATGTGAGGCTTCTACCCTCTTTCAAATAATTACATTTTTACCTTAGTGCCCAGTTAAGCAGTTCAAAAAGAAACAAACAACAAAACCACTTGCCAGAAGTCAGACATTACAGCATCCCTTAGAGTGACAGTGCCGAGCAGTCGGAATGTGCACAGCTTCAGACTAACGTGGCTATCCCGGAAAACAGTGCGAATAAGGACTGCGGGAGTGTGGATTTAAGAATAAAATGATTCTGTAGGGAAGACTATGCTTTATTTGTTACACCTGCCCAGGGTGGGGGAAAGGAAGTCGGGAAGTGCACATCCATTTAATCCCTATGCTTTTGATGAAAACTTCGGGATTTTTTTCAGGGTGAAGTAATAGCCATGGATAAGATAGCTAACAAGGTCAAGAAAATCAAGCAGAATGCTGAATTGCTACAGTTGAATTGCATTAAGGCCTTTTGCTATGATGGAACAAGGGCCCTTTCAGTTGAGAAGAGAGAGGATAAACAAGGTAAGTAAACAATTTGGGTAGTAGTAGCTTTTAGAAGAAAATACTGATGTTTTGCAAAAACAGTATTAAACCTGTCACAGGTCTACAAGTCCTTGAAATCTTGGCAGATACCTAAGTTTCTTCAGCACTGTGAATGCACTTTTATTTTCTACTCTTTTGTGATTATCAGCTTTTGTATGAAGCACATACAAAAGTCAAATTATCTGTCCTTGTCACAACCTAATATTCTCAAAGGAAATGCATTCCTTTCCCAGATAATATCGGAGACTGAAGAAGCCTTAAAGCTTCTTTCCTGATCACATTTAACCCCATATTCTGAATTGTCTGACCTAGTCTGAGAAAAAAATTATTTTTGCAGACTTGCTTCGCTTTTCTGCCTCATAATCCTCATCAGTAAAATGGGGTTATTAATACCTTACTCCCAGGAGTGCTGTAACGTTTAGTTCATTGATGTTTGTTCAGCTGTTCAGGGGAAAGTTATATACAAGCACAGTGTATTATTTTAAGTAATTTCATTTGCTTTTCTGAAGTGATGCAGTTATGATACTGGTTCTGTTCCCATGATGGAATGATTTAAATGGTATCTGCTGCCTTGATTATTTTTAGTTTGTTGTGCAAAGTATGCTGTTCTTTCTCACTCTATTTTATCTCAGTCACTGGTTAGCCTAAGTAGGAATCAGATTACATAATTCACCTTCTTTGTCCGTATGCATTGCAGTTATTCCTGCTTTGGAGGAACAAAGGTACTGTCTTAAGAGTCTTTTTATGAACATTAAATATTGTAGGTGGCAAGTAGCAATTACAGAGATGAACAAGAGCAAGCTGTAATACTGAGAGATCATGAAGGCTTTTCTATACATCCCTGCAAGTAACACATGACATATTTTGAATATTTTAGTAATGGATCAGAGGTAGATAAACCAGATAAACTCATTTTGCAGTGCAGGAACAAGCTAGGTAGCAGTAGTTAATACAGTGATAATACAAGTTTGGCAGCAGTAGTACCTGGTGATGCTGAGCCAATCTCCCTAGCACTGAGGAGATAGAAACTTCTGGGCTGTTGAGCCATTGGGGTAGATTCAAGGATTGGCTTTGCATATAGAACATACATATTGTCATCCAGGTAATAGTCAGAAATTGTTCTTCTCTTCACAATCCTTGTTTGATGAATTGTTCTGCCGTGGAGGCAGCATATCTCACACATTAAAACTTGCAGTTGTTCATGTTATTTTCTATAGCTATGTATGCATCACAAGAAATAGTTATTATATAGACAGTCCAATTATTATAAGGTAATTTCAGTTATTAACTACAGGTTTCTCTCAGTAAAGGTTTGCACACTTCTGAGCTGACTGTGGTTCTTTACAGCCTATATGTACAACTCTGTACCTAGCACCTCTGACCAATCATATTTCAACTGTTTTGATTACTTTTACATTTTACTTTCAAATTGCTAAATTAAGTTTAAAAAAAAAATATTACCTGAAGGGCTCATTTTTGAGCTGACAGAACTTAAACTGTTTAGTTTTCTGGGAGATGAAAACTACCACCAGCAGTGCTGAGACTTGTCTCTAACTGAGACTAGTTTTGCAGACACTGTCTACAGCACATAAATGTTTTATGTCAAGGAAGCAGTAAGAGCTTGTCCTTATCTTCAGTGAATTCTCAAGGAAGGAAACAGCCACATTTTACATTACTAACTGCTTTTTACAGAAGGACCCCCATTTTTACCAGAGTCATTTGATCGAATTCTTCTTGATGCTCCGTGTAGTGGGATGGGACAGAGACCAAACATGGCTTATTCCTCAACTTTAAAGGAAGTGATGTCTTATCAGCCACTACAGCGCAAGCTTTTCACTGTGGTATGTGTTAAACATTGAGTAGGTAAGCTAAATTGAACATAAATGCTTTTGCAGCATAAAACTTATCCAAAAAATGGTGCCTCATTTTCCCTACTTTTTCAGCAGCCAGGAAGTATAAGGGTCCTGTTAACTTCTCAGCTCCACCAGATCTGTTGCTCGGTGAAGCCAGTTCATTGAAGCATGGGAAAGCTATATGTAATCCATAGTAAATAAAAACCTCAGTGTTTTTTTAATTCCCTCAGTTTCATCAGTTTTACTTTATAATAATTGCAAGGGTCTAAGTCACAGAGCAGGTGACTTAGGAACATGCTAAGGAGTGTGCTTGGGCTGATGCTGAAAGATAAGATGAAACTTGTCAGAATCTGAATGATACATATTCAAAGTGAATGACAGCTTGAAAAGCAGCATAGATATAGCTTCCATGCCAAATATATGGAAACAGTCGACATCTAATATAACTGACATAAGTATTGTGTATCCATGGTTGGCAGCAGGTGGTGAAAACAGATCTAATCTGTCTGGGATATGCAGAGCTGTACAAATAACAAATCTTACAAGGTGAATCATCTCAATGACATTAATAAACTGCATGAGCTATAATGCCTGTTTAGAAAGAAGAATCTTTCTAACCCATGTTATCTTTTGCTGTATTCCCTGAGAGGAATTAGTATCTTAATGCCTGTCTTAGAAAGGTTTGAGTTTAATTAAGTGTTCAGTTTTAATATTCTAGGTATATGGTTTATTAGTTAATGTTGCTTAATATGGAATTTTTAAATTTAAAAATAAGCTGAACTATTGTTGATTTCTCCCGGCAGGCAGTGGAGTTGCTGAAGCCAGGAGGTGTTTTAGTATATAGTACATGTACAATTACACTTTCTGAAAATGAGGAGCAAGTTGCTTGGGCCCTGAAAACTTTTCCATGCCTCCAGCTTCATCCACAGGTAATGCTATTTTCAGGGTACTTCACACAATCTAGTGAGCTTATTTTGCAACGGTAAAGTTACACAGTATATTTACTATCAATACATCCTTCTTCACATTGGACAATTTTAACTGCTGTGCATAGAAATAACAGAAGTGTTTCTGAGGCTTTTTAAAAGTCTAATTTTGTGCTTAATTGAGCTTTATTTAGGAATCATTAAGTAGTTTCCCGCTGTGTGTAGTGGGTTTTTTTGATTTGTACAACAGTCTTTTAAAACACAACAGGGACAAAAGATAGGTCAGACAGGTTAAATTTCTCCTGCAATTTCTTTAATACATACATTTTATTCTCTTCTTTTGCACATGCACAGGAGAGGTGAATTTTTTTTTTTAATAATGCCGCTGAAGTCATTATTAAAATGACTGCATATAAAGTATGGGACATAAATGAAAATAAATTTATGTTTCAAGGAAGGAGGATTTTTTATGTATGGCAGCTATTTTTGCTTTCTTTAAAAGGAATGAAGGAAAGAAATTATTTCAGTGTCCCAAGAAGGTACCTTGTCTTTTTTGGAGTCAGTGTCTACCATTTAGATGTCTGGGAGGAGGTAATATATAGGGAGATACTAGAATTTTTTATCTATGCTACCTGCAGTTCATACAATTCAGAAATACCTGTTACCTTTATTAGTAATTCAAGGGGGTTTATCATCAGACCATGCATGTCCCACTTCCTCTTTGATGATGTGATGAGCTGGATGGGGTAGTTGTTTATCATCATGGCTTTGAGGAAAAGTCTAACTCTGATACCTGGTTAGCTCACATGTTCTGTGATGACTTGTACCCGTCTTAAGAAGCTTAGATGAATCTTCAGCTGAAATTAAAAAAATATATATAATAGCTGTACAAGAAGAAATTAATATAATGGCTGGCAAAGATTTAACAGAAGTGAAGCTCTTTTTCAGAGCTTTTTATGGTCTGTTCTTCTGTCTGTTTTCTTGCCATCCATTCACTAAGAATTTTTCAGTTTCAGACATTTCAACTGAGATTATACATTTAACCTAACAGCATAAAAAATTATCCTTGATAAAATGACAAAGCAAAGCACAAGCCTTATTAACTCAAGTGCAAGATTAATTCTTGCTTAATAAACTTTCTCTCACCAGTAGTATCAGTCTTAAATAAAGCACTCTTTTTCGTACACAAATGCCATATCTGTAAAAATTAATCTTTTATGTATAGTATATTTTAAATGAGATCACACTGAATTGTTTACCCACATATGAATTATAATACCTTATAACCAGTTCCCCACTTAGTGTAAACTAAGGTGATCTTTTCCAATGAACAGAAAACAGGAGTCTAGGGTCTACTTACCTCATGTTCCTTTATGTATTTATTTCCCATATTCTTTAGTCTCAGTGGACACCTCGTTTTTTATCCAGTCCACTGTTTCCCACTTTCTCAGTTTGGCAACAGATCCTGGAATCACATGGGGTAATGTGGGCAAGGGAAAAACAGGAGATGGAGCCATAGGCGTTGTTCTTGTAGGTGGAGGTTACCACATGGCAGCTGCTCCTTTGTGCAGACTTCCTCTTAGGAGTTTACACAGGAGATAGTGTAGATCGGCTAAAATGCAGTAACTTAACTGGAAGGAAAAATGAAAAGGTAGAGGAAAACACTGGTCTGCCTTTAAGCAAGTTACTTGAACATGTGGAATACCGTTTTCCCTAGACTTTTACCTTTCCCTCCTTCTATTGCATCAAGTCGCTACCCTTGTCTCCCTTTGTATGTCGTTTTTGTCTCAGTTTGCCATAGACACCTCTGTTTGTCTTTTACCTGGAAAGCATTGAAATCCTGCTGAGGGAAAGCAAGAATCCGTTTGCAACCCCTTGGCTGCCCAGCTCTCCAGCATGCAGTACGTGGTTAAGCAGCTAACTCGCATCATGTGCTGATTGAGTGAGCTCATGTGTTAGCAAAGTGTGATGGCTGAAAAAACGCTCTGCTGTAGGCTGCATTATGGACTACATTAGACTAGATTGACAAAGGAGATCTATTTTTGATACTGCAGTGCCAGCTTTTGCACACTTTGTTCTGTCTCCTTACTGAATGCATTGAAAGAACAATCCAGCTAAGAATTAATTTTTTTCCTAGGAATTAGTATTAAATAAGAAGCAGTCAAGGCTACTCACAAGAAATACTGAGAAAAGGGCTGGGATTTTAAGTCCTTCTCCTCTCCAGGATTTTGAAGCCAAATGTCATCTCCTGAAATTGTTCCTTTCTTTTATTCTCTGCCTCATAGACATGCATATGTAACAGTAGTCCCATTTACCTGTTATTCTTATTGCATGACTAGAAAATCGCAAACTATATTTTTTCTGCTGCATCATCTGCCAAAATGATGCCTCTTCAGGCAGTAAAATATCCTGGCCTAGGCTTTTAGTCTCTCCAGTTGAAGTTTTTACTGTGAAGAATCCCATTGTTTTAGGTTGGACATTAGGAAGAAGTTCTTCACAGAAAGGGTGATAGGGCACTGGAATGGGCTGCCCAGGGAAGTGGTGGAGTCACAGTCCCTGGGGGTGTTTAACAAAAGACTGGATGGCACTTTGTGCCATGGCTCAGTTGACAAGGTGGTGGTAGGTCACAGGTTGGACTCCCTGATCTCCAAGGTCTTTTCCAACCTAGCTGATTCTGGGATTCTGCTACTGTTACTGAGGATATTGGTAATGAGCTAAGGACTCACTGGTTTTGACTTAACTCATAGCTGTTAAGTCAGTACACAGAAGTGCTGCATCATTTAGACGTGGCAACCTAAACGCTTTAGACCAGCTGTCTGGTGGTAACAGCTTTCTTGTGATGTTTCCGCCCTTGGAGAAATGAATCGTTTTAGACCTGTGCACCCATCCTCAACAAGTGCTCTAAGCTGCTGAGAAAAAGTGGATGAGGGGCATCACCACCTCCTCAAAATACTTTGAATCTTGTATATATGTTTGTATACTATTGGCCATGTGAAGGCAAGACAAGAAGCCACATCACTTCTGAATTTCCTGGTGTGAATGATATAAATGTAGCTTGTCCACGTTGTTAGGTAGCTCTACATATACTCAGCAGACTACATTTAGGGCATTTAATAACTTTAGAGATGCAATAATTTGCTTTTCTATGTTACTTGAACAGGAACCTCACATTGGAGGAGAAGGCATGAAGGGAGCTGGACTATCACTTGATCACTTGAAGCTGCTGCAGAGATTTGATCCATCTGCTTTGACATTGCAAGGAATGGATGTTAACTCTTTGCAAGATTCCAGAGAAGATGATCTGATTTCGTTGGCAAATAAGGACTGTATAGGATTTTTCATTGCAAAATTTATTAAATCGAACAGTAAATAACGATTTGGGAATGCAACCTGAAAAAATACCTCAGTGAGTCTAAGAACAGTTCAGACGTGAAGTCCCATTCTTCCTGCTGCAATGTTACCAAGCCAACGGGCTGACGGCAGGGTTGCTATGGCAGCACTAAGATCTGCCAGCTGTTCTGATGGGAAAGAGCCACAGGTTGCAGCAGAAAAGTCATGGTTGGGGGAAGGGCAGTATCATTTTTAAGCCTCCCTCTGCTTTTGTATTTACAGCAGGTCAGTGCCTGAATGACAACTATGTTCACTCATACTGTTCTCTGTTCTGCTTTTCCCTTATCTGGTGCAGCAAACGTAGGAAGGGGATGTAAGCTACTTTACAAAATGCAAACATAAATAAAATAGATGGGAACTATTACAATGAATTTTGGAAAGGGTGGTTTCTATGGAGGTTTACCAATAGTTTCCTTAAATAGTGCTTCTCAAAACACTGCAACATTTTACAAAGAACTGTTTTATAAATTGATACTTAGAACCTCATTTCTCTTTTATTTTAATACAAGCAAGATTCTCTGTACACATAGTATATACACAAAATACGATTAGGCTTTGTAGCATGTCTTTTATAGCAGCATGAATATATTAAACCATCTCACTCTGGGAATGTAAATAAATATTGTTTCAACATCAAACTTCCCATGCATAAACTGTATTGGTTCTGAAATAGCCTACTGGACTGGCTGACAAGTGACAGTTTTAAAATCAAACATTTGTAACAGAAGGGGCTACAGTTGTGATTAATATATCAAAAGACAGAAAACAATGCATAATACCATCTGAAGTGTTGCAAATCACCTTTCAAACAACTAAGAATATTAACTCTTTATTGGTTAGAAAGCATCACCAGCTAAAATCATATGAAAATTGAAACTGGGGAAGCATGCTAATGAGAACTGCCTTAGTACATTGCTCAAAGTTTAAATAATCTAAATTTCTTAAAGATGTTAGATGTATTTGGAAACTCTGCTTCAGTTCCAGTTTGAACAGTATTCTCAGTCCTGCTGGAACTGACAATAGCACTAAAATTAGAAGGAAAGCTAAGTACAATGGAAAAACAGAAACTGACATCTGTGTGTGTTTGGTGTTTTCCTCTCATCAATTTCCAGTTTTAAGAAGCATTATCTGAAAAATGTCTGTCTTTTCACACATAACTATTTGGTTGGATTAAAAAGAGCAATAGTTCGTTTATCATTTGTCTTTCTACTGTCAGAAGTGCTTTTTGTATTTGCTTGCAATCAAAACAATCTATACAGTTCTCTTTCTCAGTAGTCTGGTTGTTTACTTATATTTTCTATAAATGTTTTGATACCAGATGTTTTCTACTGCTCTTAAATAAAAACCAAATGTTTCTTCTGTCCTACCAAGGATGACTGGTACATCCTCTGTAAGGCCTGTCCTAGCAGGATAGGAAAATGGAATTCTTGTCTACTACTTCTCTACCTTTGTTGATCATCCTTTGCCATTAAACACAACATGTCTAAAGAAGATTTAAAGTAATTTTGTTTCATCAGTAGTAGGTGAGATATCCTATTCAGCATCATGAAAGTTGATACTATAGTCTTTCTAGTCTAAATATGGCTAAAATAATTACCTGGTAACAAAAGGGATTATCTTTTCTTTTAAGTATGTGTTGAAATCTTTAACTCAGTGTTAGTAAAAAACCATTTCTTTTTTTTTGCAGAATATAGAAATTTTGTAAACATTAATCAGCACACAGAAACTATATACTGAAGTTTGTGTATTCATATAAAGTAAGGAAGTTTACCTCCAGTTTCAGTAGCAGGATTTGTGCAATGCTGAATTTGAAAGAATTGAGATTGCTGAATTTTTAGTGGAATATTTGTTGAGACTTCCCCCAATTTCTTTAGTTTTGGATGATAAGCTTTTTAAGAAGGTGACCTCACTTCATTTTATATGAGAAATTTCCTGGGGGTGGGAAGAAAAAGTAACTAACTTGTAGTTAATTCCAGTGTAATTGCAGAGCAAACCTGAAAAAAATTATTGATATATGAACTTTAGCTGTTAGGGTTGTTTCTGCAAAAGCCAACTGCTAGCCTTAAAAGAGCACTCAGCCTATTGAAGGGATGGGCCTCAGCTGTTTCCCCGAGGGCGCTGTATCTGTTGGTAATGGGGAGTGACTTCTCCATCAGGCAGGTCAGAGCAGAAACTCAGTTAAGATGCTCCATCGCTTGAAGAAGCCAACATCCTTTCTCTGACTGTAGGTGTAGCTAAGTTAGATGACTAAAATTCGATGGGTGCCTTTTTTTTCTTTTCTTTTCCAATCTTACCATGACTTTAACTAGAAGTGGTAGGAATACTTTCTCATTGGCACAGTTCTGATGTATGGTGTATATATGTTTTAAACATATCATACAATTACTCTCCTGATAATCTTTGCACACTGAATCATTGTGCTTCACCAGTTGATGCTGAAGCACAATGGAATATATTTATATATTTATTTATATATATATACGAGATATTTATATATTAAATTTAAAAAGTTGTTGTCCTTATAATGAAAGATTAACCCTACAAAATAGATTAGGCATGCAATCAGATCCTGTCTTTAAGAAAGTCTGAAAAGTAGTTTTCTCTATTTGCAGAAAGAGTGATTAGTAATAGTGCCAAATCTAAATATCTATCTTGGTCAGTATAAAGATACTAAAATAGGCAGCCTCATACATTATGAAATTATGATACAGCTTTTTCTTGTTTCAGTGTCACAGAATGCACCAATTTTTTGGATCACAGGATTTCATATGCTTTTTAAAGAATGGGCTGGTGAAGGTGATCAATCAAGAAATTACTTTAGACTGGGTAGTTTAAAATATAAAGAACCTTGTTTTTATGTTTGATTGTTAATGAATAAAAAGTTTATGAGCAAATCCAATTTTGTACTGCTAGAATTCATTGCAGAGTAGGTATGCATGATAGATAAAAATGGCAAGAATAAAGTAAGAAATGAGAATATGGATGAGTTAGAAGAACCTGCTTAATCTCTATTATATCTGATATAAACCTTTTCTGGGGGTGCGTAGGAATACATTTCTAGGGTGGTAAGTTATAAAAAGAAACTGTCTATAAAACTGCTGTAAGCTCGTATGTAAAAGTTTGTTATATAAAAGTGGGGAAATAAATTACAGACAAATTGCCAAGCAATAAAATTGATTGAATAACATTTGATTAAAAACATTCACAGTAAAAATGGTATCCACATATTTTACAGATGATAGAAGAACTAAGATTTTGGTGAAAGATCTGCAATAAAGTAATAAATATAAGTAAATGTACACCAGAAATGTTATATTACACTCTGAAAAATAATTTCTCTGTTTAGACTTTGTAATCAAGTTTTTTTGCAATATGCTCAATTTTTATGGATGGAATAGAATTAAAGTAAAAAACATTTGGGCAATAGCTTTCAGCCTGATGTGTTAAAGCAATCAGAGGTCAAATTTAACCACAAATCAAATTTTGAAGAGGCTTTAGTAACTAACAAACACAGGAGGTGGTTTACACCAACTCTTTTCCTTTGAGCAGACATTGATTAAAAGCAGTCAGACCACTCACTTCATTCCAGCTGAGTGAATGATAATGGACACCATTAAAACCTTTGCTCGTGTCACAGAACATGAGCATGACTTTACTAAACAACAGAGCTTAAAAATGGTAATTCCTAACAGATTCATAAAAGACAAAGTATTAAGGGGCAGGGTATTAGACCTGAGCAGGAGCTGCATGTATAGGGTGAGTAACCAGGTATGCAGGGAGAGGTAAAAATGGGTCTCTCCCTTTAGTCAGGGTTTAGTGAGTGGAATTTCATTTCCTTATCCTCCATTTATAATAAGGGCTATAAGTTAAGAGTATACAGATTTCTGTGAAAAGAGGTGCTCCACTGAAACTCTGTGGCTTTAAAACTGATCTTCATTAAATAGGTCCAGAGCCTTAGGAGAAACTATGTATTTAATTTTATTCCTTGAGAAGCAAAAATTATGGACATCTTTTCAAATTCTGATCTCCTGATGCCAGACACAGAATATGCATTCATGAGCATTCTAGAAGAATTCTTTAAATTCTAGGCAGTTAATTTATAGATCAATTTAATAAAAATAGTTTCTTTCAGCTCATAACTCGTATGGATGCTGCCCTTGTGCACAAACCTGTTTGCTTAATCCTCCCCACTGTCCTGTCTCTTAGCAGGTTTGGAGACTTCTACTGTCACCTCCTTCCAATCCCTCCTTGAGAATTCTTTCTTCCACGACATCTGTGTGACACTAAACAACTGGTAAAGGATAGACTAAGGCTACTCACCACTGATGTATATTCATTTGAAAAAACACACAAAAATAAGGTTAACATCTAACATACACATGCAGATTTTGAAATGCATCCTATTCCTTCCATATACTGAAATTCTTTAGAAAAATACAGAGTTGAGCTGCCAAGACTTACATATCACTTAACTATTTTATCTTCCTCCCTCTCCTTCTGCTTCACTGGTTTTATTATCTTTTTTAGCTTATTTGAATGGAAATGTTACAGGTTGTTTTGTACCACACATCCATAAGACTCTGGAGCTCCCTGGCACCTCTACCATTTCTCAGATTCAAGATCCCTGAAACCAGATACAGAAATACGAACTCATTAGTATCCTAATGCAACCAGTAATTTTAAACTTTCTATTTGCAAAACTTTGCAAAGACATTTCATCACAATCATCTTTGATATGTCCTCCACTTGGAGTATTTTTAAAGCTTCTTATTGACGTAACTCTGTTAAAGTGCTTTTCAAAGTAGTGCTCAGCAGGCAGGTGGTATTGTGCAATATGTGTAGTACAAGCTCACATTACAAATGATTTGTCACTCTTAAAACAGAAACTGAAAAAACGTATCTCAGCAAGGCTAAAAAAACCTATTTAGTGAGTCTGCCTAAGAAATACACGTGTTTGTTAATATATTGTCTATACATAAATAGCAGCACTATATAAAACACGATTCTATGACCAGCTGGATTTGGATTTGTCTTTTTTTTTGTGATAAGATGTTTGTACTCCATGAATCAATATATAGGCCATACTTAAATACTAGGACTTGGACTATGCACTTTATTTTCTCATTCATTTGTCTATACACAACTACCTATGCCATAGTTTTCATATACTACTCAGTGCTTTGAAATTCTGCCAAATATTCCTTAAAAAATACTTTAAGAAAGCTGAAAAATAAACACTCTCTGGAGAAAAAGTAAAAAACCCAAACAAACAAAGCAAAAAACCCCAAAACCCAACCAAAAACCCAACAAAAAAAGAACAAAATATCCAAGGTATTGAAGTGGAATCACTTCTTAGAGGACATAGCTGTTATGAGTTGCACAGAGCAACAGCATTTACTGCAGCTGGTAAATTAACTAAAGCCAGGCTATACAGAGCAAGACAATATACCTTTCTTCCCACTTACATGTGATCTGATATGATTCAAACAACAGTCTTTTAATTTAATTTTTCACAGATACCCTGAAAATTCTCTTGTATCAAAAGCCACTGTTTATGTACTCTTCTATATCCATTTAGTAATACAACAGATCTACTTACCTATTCTTCCTTTGTCTACAAAGCCATTTAGTGATGTTTAGGAAAATGATGAGAATTTTATTTCTAGAAAAATAACCTTTTTTTCTTGTGTTCCCCACAGTTCATGCTTTGAGCCAAAACCTACCCTTGAATAACCACAACAGTCAGCAGCACTGGGAGGAATGGCCAGATAACTGACAGCAGAATTTCCCACTCTTAGGTTGTTGTAAAAATGCTTATAAACCATCAGGGAGAAGGGTAGGAGAGGAAGGACAGAGAATGTTTAAGGGAGTTCCTTGGATGCTGGACTAGGAGATTGGAGAAAGCATGCACCTGCCATATATCTTATCCATTTCACTAAAATGATATTCAAAATCAGGCAATGCTGATATTCCCAGAATTGAAATAATAAATAAAAAGAACTTCCAGCTAAACTAATTCTTATCGCACTACAGTCTTTATATAATGTGCTATTTACAAGGAAATACAAAAAGTATTTCATTTATACAAGTACTACAAAGACTACATGTGATGCAGAACAGCTTTTACACTAGGCAAGGGTATGGAACCTGGAGTCAAAAATAATAGTGAATTTGCCCCCACTTACCAGTGCAACAGGTGTTCAGTGCAAAACAAACTGTGTTCACTCCCTTTGATTTCAATGCATTTTCCCTAGAAAGCTCGTAACAGAGTCACAGTCATTTTTCTATGCTCTCATCAGCAGCACAACAGCTTAAGTGAAGGAAAAGCAGTGAGCTGGCTGCAGAGTGGGAATGCAGAGAATTGGCAAGTGTAGAAAAAGTGGAGAAGCTACAAAAATTTATTTTCCAACAAAAAATAACTCTCCACAAGCTGTGTAAACTTTTCTTACTAAAACAAATACTCTAAAACACAAAGATTTTACATTTCCAGTGAAACTCACAGTAACATTTGCCTGTTTTTACTCTCCTGAAGTCTCAACAAAGAGCCAGCAGATTTATGCTTTCCCAATTACCTGGGTCAGTAAATTCTCTCATATTCCCTGAATGCAATTTGGATTTTTAAATTAAAAGACAGAATGTGGAAATAGATTTGTTGAGCTTTTGAGTAACCTTTGTTTTCTTCAGTAGATTCTCACAGTTTGCTGCCTAACGTGCACATGGCACACTAACGCCGATCCACCCCCGACCCGCTCACATACACACCTCCAACATGTGTGCTCTGTTTACTGACAGTAGAACAAAAATTAAGCTGTGCCCATTGCAATTTTGTGACCTGAACAGAGAAGAATAATTTATAGTGGTAAGTTCATTATCTTTACCATAACTTTAAAATGCAAAATTGGGTTTGCAAGGACAGCATAAGGTATAAGAGTTACACCCTTTATCTCAAGCACTCATCCATATTTACAATAAGTATAAGCTTTCTGCTACAGAAGAAAAAGTATTTAGATTGAACACTGTTACAGATTTCCTAAGTGAGGCTAGTTCCAGTTGCCAGTAATTCAAAAGCAAATCTGCTGACTTGGCATTAGGACTCTAAAACAGTGTGATCAAACTTATATAGTAAGAAGGTGTCTGCAGAAATAACATTTATAAACTGTATATACAGTACACAGTACCAATACATAGAAAATAGATTTTGACTCCATGATCCCCTGTGTGTAAGGCAAGACTTAATTCTGTCTTCATACGGAGACCACCAGAGGTACAAGCAACAGAGTGGTGCTTAAATCAATATGCAAATCAAGGTGCATCCAAATTAAAAATCAGAGCAGACAAAAAGTTTTAGATTCTTTTATGTGCTGATCCTGGCTTGCGGAATACATGGGAAGTTATTAAACATCAAATGTACCTTTTTTTTAAAAACACTAACAACACCTTGATGGCAACAGATATTGTTCAAGTGGCAGCTACCAAAAACAGCTTGAAAAATGTCATAGTACAACATCAGGTACTCTTCAGTTGTACTACACTAATTCATATAGCACTAACAAAAAAAATAAGTATATGAATATTCTATTTCATGCTATTGCTATGCAAGCAACAGCAATACAAATCAGCATACAGAAGGATACCATATGTTCTGCAAAGAAGAACCCAAGATATTTTCAAGGGGCATTGTTACAAGACTTCAAAGAAACACAAGACTGCCAGAGGTGAAAGTTACTGACGGATGTAAACATCCCTGTTCCACTCTCCTGCATCGTTACGTTTTTTCGATATCACTTCCCCATCCTTGTCACAATAATGGTCCCTTGATTTATGACGACTGCGCTGTTTGTTGCATTCATTGTGGTCCTGCTCGCGGTCCCTCTCCTTTGAGCGATGCCGGGATTCTCTGTGTCTGTGATCACTGACCCCATGGGACTCGTCTCTGTGATTATGATCCCTGTGAGAATCATAGTGGTCACCATGCTCATGTGAGTAGTCCTCCTTTGGCTCTACGTAAGCTGAATCTCTGCTGTCTTGTGTTTCTGAGTCAAAAGTTTCTTGCCTGTGAAGGCCTCTGCCACCACTGCGATGGTTGTGGTGTTGGCTGGAGGAAGAGCGGTGCTGGGATTTCTTGATGGGTTCCACCCGTGCTTCCTCTTCAATGTGGGAACCGCTGCGCTCAGGGACCGAATGGTCATTCCTCTGGTCTCCTTGAGATCCCTGCTACCAGAACCAGCAGTAAGGTCATGAGGCACACACTGAAAAACTTCCCCCAATATCAAATTCAACTAGAAAGTACCATGAAACCAATAAAATTTTAAGTAGAAAACAATCCACTTTGAATCTAAACTAGGAAAAAAACCATTAGTTTCAACTTTTACTGAAAATTCAGTATTATAATACAAACAATTCTTTTTACTCTCATCAGAATGTAGGGTGGCACTTGGGTGGCAGTTTCTCATTTCTTGTGACGTTTCTGACTACTCCAGTTAGCAGTAATTGCCACCACCCTCCGAAGAAAAAGAGAGCATGCAGAAACAGGACAAACTGCAGAAAAATTGAAGAGGAGATACCATGCCAGGAAAGGGCAGATATCAGTTGAGAGTTTACAGATGCGTGTCTGGAAACAGCCGCTACAGAAAAGTGATTTTACAGGGCTGAGGAGGTGGATTCCAGCAAAGAACCAAAGTACAAAACCTTGGCTCTCTTAAAGTAACTTTTTTTTTAAGGAAAAAAAATGCAGTTGAATCTGGTATGAATAAAGTTTGTATTATGATACTAATAGTATCACTGACCTTCTGTTTTCTCAGCAATAATTTAATTTCTTCTTGGTAATGAAAAATTAAACATTGACCTCATAATTTTAAGAGCTTGAGAATAGAGCTCATTGCCAAGAAAAGCAGGAGGAGAGTGATATTATCACATACAAAATTTCCTAACACACCACTGCTATTAAAAGACCGAAATAAAAATTACCAGGTAATAACCTACTCTTCACCCGCATAAATGCTTTGAAATCACTGCAAAATGAACAAGTGGCATTATTTAACTCATTTGGGGGTTTAATTACATTAACCTGCTTTTATTGCCAAACTGCAGCCAAGAACATTTCAAGCTTAATTGCAAAAATTTAAATAGTTAATATTGAAATTGAATTATGCTTCTCACGAGGTGAAGAATGTCAAGACAAAATCATCTCTGCTGCCACTAAATTAATGTAGATTTCACCAGAGTTATACAGGCATTTGTTTGTGAGACTGTTCTGAATTTACCAAAGTTAGTCTTAAGTTTGCCTGTCTACGTTCAGAGTTGTCTAAAAATAAGGATTGCCTCCAGGGCAGCTCATGGATGTATCTTCTTTCTGTCTTTCTAGTTTGTTGAAAAGAGCTAGGGGAAGGAGGAAATTTTGTGCTTCAGCCACAGATCCTGGCAGGTGGGTTTCCTTGCAACCCAAAAAGTAAAATTAGAGGAATTTGGAATGGAAAGTAATCTGTCTTTAATCAGAAAATTATAAAAAGCAGCATATTTCAAATCAGCAATTTGGTAAATTTGACAAATCTTAATTTTCTAAGACAACATTTTGTTACGTCAACTTCTGAGAGACTAGCTGGGTTGCTCCATGTGTTCCTAATTTGAAACAAACGGTATAGATGAGAACAAGGTAACAGGAATAGCAGTCAAATTTCTTGTTTGTTCTTGTTTTTGTGGTTCTCAAGATGATTCTGATTTGCCAGAAAGAGTATAGTAACTGTAAACATGAATAGATCTGTTCAAGGCAAAATGAAATGACTCAACAGGTGAATTGTAAATGAAATCAAGTGAAAAGAGAAAGAGTCCAAAGCAACACCTGCTTTGGATGTGTAAACACAACTTTTATCAATTCATCACCACGACTGGTTTTAAGGCACATAAACATGGTATACATGTGAAACCCTATAATTCTCATGTGGTCAAATACCACATATGCATGTACCTTTATATAATCACGACTAATAAAATCTGTCATTGCTGTGGTTTGAGAACAAATTTGACAAAAAATTTGAACCTGCTTTGAATACAGTGCTACTTTTACAAGCTCAGATGCATCTTCTCTGCTATGATGAGAACATGTGAAGGAGCACAATGAATAAATTTAGAACCAATACTTGCAATTTCAGAAGAGTGTTAGGGCTGTTGGGATTTATGGACAAATTCATTGATAGTAACTTTCCTTAAATATTACAAGGACACTGAACAGCTAATGTCTGAATCTGAATTAGATTTTGAATTTTGCATTTATGAATCCAGCTTTTTAATTCATAACCAAATTCGGGCTCTGATTTGGAATACATTCTGCAGTGCAGGAATTTTATGGCCCAATCTTGTAAGGTTTTTTGTCTAAAATAGAGAAAGTTTGAGACAATCCTATTTCAGTACTCAGTTTTTACTTTCAAAGAAGTAGGGGTTCTTGGAAAGAAGTTTAAACAGTGTTGAAAGAGGAGAGAGAAGTCTTTGTCCCCTGCGTGAATTTGCCTTGCTCCCTGTTTCCAGTGGTCCCTGATCACCTGCACCATATGTGTGTGAGGTGGCTCCAGTCCTGTTGGAATTGGCCAACTATTTCCATACAAGTTTGTTCCAGAGCTCTCCCTCAGACAGACAGGAGGTGTAAGGTCCTTGCCGATTTCATTTCAAACCATCCCAGGAGAGCTCACGCCTTTGAGCTCCTCGTGCCGTGCAATGCACACAGGCAGCATCATGCTGTAAAAATGCCACTCTGGCAGCTGGCAACACAAACCCCTCCTTGCAATGTACTCTGGGGACTAAAGAACCACAAACCCCAAATACGTTTCATGGCAAAGGGGCACTGCATTGGCCCCAGGGGAGCATGACTCCAATGCTCTGCAGTGCGGACGTGGCTCCCCCAGGCCAAACAGCTGGTGGCTTGGCTTTTCCCTGCAGAGCAGTCCAGAGAACCAGCACAGGCATAGACTTTTAAGTTCTCTAAATACAGGGTCTTAGCACTGTTGAAAGAATGGGTTCAGCCACCATGATTAAAAAACAGACCCACTCTGTGCCAAGGAAGTGACAGGCTCAGGTTTGAGATGTCAGCTGAAGATGTATCGTAGGAAAATGAAACCAAAGGAACATGAAAGTTTTATGTTCCATAAGAGTCCCCCACTGATTCACACTTCTGTATTAGTAGACCTACAAACAAACTGTGAAACGGCAAATACACTCTCATTTTTAGTCCTTAAAATAAAAATCTGTTAGTTTGTAAGGAGACAGCACAGCATTCAGAAAAGTGTTATTAAAACTGCATAGTTTCTCCAGAGAATGTGGTTAATACAATGAGCATGTGAGCTATAAATCCACACCCAAAAAGCATAAAAAAACTTGAGCAAAATATTTTAAAAGTTTACAAAGCAAAGAAGGTTTATCTAGCAAGGCTGCACACAACAATACTGAATTTCATACTCAGAAATTCTTCCAGCTCACAATTTTTTCAAGGTGTTTCAGCTCTGAGGACAGAAAAAAAGGCAGAAATGAGCTTACAATCTCTTTTCCTGCAACTGTGTCTGAAAGCAAGAGAAGGCGATACCCTTCAAGATGGCTAAAGAAATTATTCTTGTTAAAGAACAAACCTGTCAAGTCTGTGGTTTTCTAATGAGAATTAAATTACTTGACACAAAAACACTATTTTGCAAAACAATAAAAAAAGAGCACAACTTTTTTGCATTTTAATTTGGGTGTAGATCCATTTTTGTTCCTTTGATTTTCTAAAAGGAAGTGTTTTTCTTAGCCAAAGTTGTGAATTGTAATTTGCATATGTACATAACTTATGGGCATATATGGAACTTAGGTAGAAATTTAGATGTAGTGAGCCATTATTTGATCTGGGACAGATGTATTTTAACCCCCTCTGGGATCTTCTCAGCCTCAAGGCATCACTAACTACTTATAATGAAGAGTCATCTTTAAACACTTCATTTCAGATCACGCAACACATATCCAAAGGAAAACATCTCCTTATGATGAACACCTCAATAAAATTATACAACCCAAAAGTCGAAGGAGTATAGAGGGGACATAACATGCCCATATCAACAGGCACATCAGCGCAGAGGCAGGAATAAAGCCTGCTTTTCTCAGCTCACTGGAGAGTGCCCTCACTGTTCAGAGCACAGAGCCTCTCAAAGGTCTTTCTGCACAATGTGCAGTGCAGCGGGACTTGGATTTGACGTAAGAGTTTGGCTTGAAGGAAGTCTGTACTTTTCATAGCAATGGCCAATGAATAAAAGAACAAAGGAACCACTGGAAGTGCCACTTTGACCTTGAATCTTCACTACTACAGTCAGTCATTCTCAGGCTCTACAACTCTACAGCCTGTGGGAAGATTGGAACAGATTTCCCTCTAACATTTGTGGATCTGCCCTGTACATAACCCAGTTTGTCATGCAGGGCCTCTGGGGCTGGGATTTGCCTATTAGCAACAGTGTGCCCATCAGTCAGAAAGTTACCAGAGGCTGGAATGTGCATAGTCTTAGTCTAGTTTTATTTCTCTGACTGGATTACATATGGCCAGCTATAAAAATGCTTGTGGCTGGTACACATATTACTGGCACAGCGGTGTCCTGGGCACAATAAAACCTGAAGTATTCCACTTCGCATCAACATATGTTTTCAGTCAGGCCAGCTTAGTCCTTGGAATCAAAACCAGCCCCCTAGTCAATACACAAACACATGCTACTATGAATACAATAGCAATAACAGTAACATGCTTGTACTGGAAAAGCTTTTACTCTATCAACAGCAGTAAAACATATTCAGCGTATTCTAGTATCAGCCTAACACTGTGCTTTGGAAGGAGAAGTTGACAGAAGAAAAAGAAGAAATGGCATAAAAACTGTACCTGTAAATTAATATTTGGACCTGGGCTAATAGGAAGAGTGGCTGTTGCAAGTGTGCGAGTGAGAAGCTGGTTAGGAGGATTGCTGCTAGGTGGATGTGTGGCCTTCCAGTAGGCTTCCAGATAGTCAGCAAGGTGCTCACAAGCATCTTCAAGCTGGTTCTCATCAAGAATTACATCGAACATTTCCTAACAAAGGAAAGGTTTCAGTGAGAATAATCACCAGGTAAAGGGAGATCAGCTAGAGACATTGATCACACTTTCCATTAATCAAAAATGAACCACATTTTTAGTACTTGTATTAGGTATTTTGCCTTTTTTTGTGTGTGTTTGTTTATCTGAATTGATACAAAAGACCATAATCATAACTAGCACTAACGTTACACTTGCTAAAGCAAGGCCTTGTGACTTCCATGTAGTAATGCACCAACAGTCAAAGAAGACAGGAAGAAGCAGCTTGAACAAATCGTAAATATACAGAAAGAAGGGATAAATATTGAAGAATTAACTATTGAAAAAATGGAATGGCAAGAAAGGGATTCAATCCCCCTGTCTAGAATAACTAAGAGAAAAAACTAAGGCAAACTAAGACCAATAACTAACAACAGTAGGAATACAGATCATTCAGTTTCCAAGTGTCATACAAATATTAGGTAAGAGATTAGTCACACAGTCTAATTTTAGACTTCTAAAATGAGGAGGTGAGCTTCATCTATTTCCTCCCTGGTCAGGGAGCAGAAGGCAGCTCTGAGGGCCTATGCAGGTCTCCAGCATTCTTCATTGACTTCTTGGGGACCTGAACATCTCTTAACTGAGATGCTTGAACTTAAATGATGAGGACATTCCCTTCACTCAGCTCCGTAACTATGGCAAATTATATCTGCAACTGAACTGTACTCTCATCTTCTGGTTTCTTACCCATACTCTTGACAGCTGAGTATGCAGGTAGCAATGCATGCCAGGTTTAAAACACATTTGGGGTCTCAGCTATGCAGTACCACTCAGCTCTTTGCCGAAACCCTGACCAAGAACATCAACAGTGGCGAGCTGAGGTGACAGATGCCCCCCCAGAGGAGCTACTCAAACCACTGGCCTTACCCTAAACTACCAGAGATAAAGCACAGTCACTAAGAGGGTTCATTTTTAGACCAATAACTCCATAAAAATTATCAAGTGAAACAAATGTTCCATTTACTGAAGCACTGACTGTATCAGCACACATCCTAATAACTGATTGTGACTAGGACTCTTTTTCCCCTGCACCCTCGTGCAGAGTCCCAAGGCCTCAGCAGGTGTTCTGCAAAAAGCAATAGTGAAATATGGCCAGAAGAGGGCAACCATTCCTGAAAATTATGTAATTAACCTCGTGCTTGAAAAGAAAGTCACCTTTCAGAGACAAGACATAAATTAACAGTAACTCACGGGAGGACACTGTGCCAGTTTATCAGCTGCCACCATCTGAACATTAAGGTGTTTGGCCTGAGATTTCCCTCGGGATTTTATCAACCTCTGTAAAACCTGTGAAAAGTAAGACATTAAAAAAAGTGAGCAGGCTCAGATTTAATATACATACATAACCACTCTAAATGTTTACATTTGAAATTGCTCACATGAGCAGAGCAAATTCTTCATTTGCTGGCTTCAAGAACATTTCCCATATTCCCTCATCCAGAATGAGCTAATTTTCATTTACATCCAAATGCATCCTTTCCTTTACAAGCACTAAAAATTTCCCCTCCTGCCTTTTTTATGCTGCTTCTGGTTTCGTTTTTTTTAAGTTGAATTTTTTAATTGGTCTCCTGAGTTCTCTTCCCACAAATTCATTCTTCTCTTTCGAATGCCTCTTCGCAAGGTCTGTGCATGGTTTTTTTTTACAGACAATGAAAGAGTATATTATCAGATGTTAAAGTTTAACAATCAGTCTGATACTCATTCTGTGAAAATCACTTTCATTTCTGTATTATTCTGATTTAAGAAACCATGAGCACTATTACTACTTACATGACTGATACTAAAAGTGCAATCCCAATTAAAAACCCCATTGGAGCTACAGCATCTTTTCCAAAATGGGTTTTGGTAGCACTGGAGCTCAGATACTTTTTTGATTATTAATACTTCACTATCCAAAGGGAAGCAGTAACAATATACAGCTCTGAACCTAAATGAGGACATGTGATTATCTGCATTTAAGGCCCCCAAAAAAAGACTGAAAGAACATAAAGGTATTGAAAATATTTACCTTAGGAGAAGAAATCTTTACGTATACTATAATGGGAGCCAGAGAGGTTTTGCTCAGTTGAGCTGGGTGGTTAATGGTATCAGCATCAAGCACTACCAACTGCAGTGTCCTGGCTAATTCAAAAATCCGTTCAATTTCACTTTGAACTTCAGCTGCAGAGAAGCAGAAAATTAGAGTTATGAAAATACTAAGAGGTGATTAGTTTTAAGAAATGTAACAATGTAGTAGACTGGTGTGCTGCTCCTCCTCTGGTGGCAGGAGTTGTTATCCATGCACATCCCTGGCACAGTGGGGTAACGAATACAGCGTTAATGAGAGCATTTCACCCCTGCTTTGCTGCCCTTGCAGGCACTGCCTGCCTTTCTCACCTCACCATTTCCTGCTTTTCCAAGCTGGAGAGATACTGGGAACACCTTCTTATATGACCCCAGACCAGACCAAGAAAAAGGGGTATGAATGCTTGCTGGATCAAATGGTAACCGTACTATGCAACAAACCTTCTACATGTAAATAATGTCAGCTCAGATTTAATCTTACCCAGCAACCAGTTTGCTCCAACTGGAGTGCGTGAGATAGGCATTAGGAAGTGCTGATTATTTTATTAGCAGAAACTACTGTTTTCCCATTTAGTTCAACTTATCAAAGCTCAGGAAAAGAGTTTTCTTCTACTGGCCTCAGTATGGTGCCATTGATGCCTAAAGAGGCCAACCTAGAAACTAGACTAGACAGGAGTAAGGGAATAAAGGTGGATATTTATTTGAAAGGCCTTCAGAGGTACACCTGGGCAGGCCAAAGGCTACATCCAAGGTGGACAACGAGTCATGAGTTCTTCACACTTTTATAGGTTTGGTCCATTTGCATATCAGCATAATTTCACCAATTAAACTGTAGCTAATGATGTAATTTCCCCTCAGCTTGCCCCACTTCTCAAGATGCTGGTTTACAAATTTTGGGCCTAGGACGGGCTGGGTGTCCTTGAGACAAAGCCTGGAGAGGCTTTGTTATGTCTGTCTTAGCATGAGAGAACAGCAGTCACAGGCTACAGGACACTTCAGAGTTACACACTAGGAATACAGAATTTGGAAAATATAAAAGCTAAAACATAAGGCATCACCATGTTAAAATTTTGATTATTATGTGTAAAACATTTTTATAAGAGAAAATAACTGAATAATCCAAATAATGCTGTGGTATCCTCCTCACAACCCCAGGAGCTGTGGAAAGCTGATTTTCCCAGCGAAAAATCATCTTCTCTTCTGGTAGTCATGCTCCCAGCTCCTCAGCACCCTGTCTGATTGGCAGTACTTTCCAGGGCAAGCCTCTCCAAGACAGATGGGCTGCATCCGCTTTCACAAGTGGTGTAGAAACTGTCTTCATTCCCCAGTGAAACAAAACTACATCTCATAATAGCAAAATCATCTTTGAAATGAAATCACATTTTCCTGCTCAAATCTTGCTATTGGCTGATTTCACAGAGGAATTAGAGAAGCTGGGTGATTTGTGCAAGTCTATAAAGAAAGTCATCAGGCCAGATAAGACTAATTCATACAGGTTTCCCTTTAAGGTCGTACACGCTTCATGAACCAAAACCAGATTTGGTATCTAGCCCATTCAAAGAAAATTTTAGAAGACAACCAACAGAGACTTAAAGGTCAAGAAGGTTTACCAAAAATTTAACAGAGAGTTTTTGAAATTACATTATCAGCCTTTTATCTATTTTGTTGGCAAAAGCTTTACATTTGCTTGAAAACACAACCTATCTGATCTGGATAGAGAGAGAGTTTTCTATACCAAATGGTCTCTTTCAAGAGATATGAAGAGATTGATTTTTGCTGTCTTAGAATAGCAAGTGAATAAATCAGGTACTATAAAAAGGTTGCAAAATTTCCAAGAGAGAGCAAGGCATCCCAGCTAGTATTTTGGTTCCAAATCAATAGGTGATTGCTATGGTCATTTTATAAATGAAGTAACATCTAAATGGTCATCAGACAATCTATGTATGATATCCCTTATTGGAGGAGGTTGACATTGCTTTGGGTCTATTAGAGATCACTTCCAACTGTTTGTGGTTATCTGCAGTTTTGGGTGAGCACATGCAATCAGTCTTTTACAGCAGTGGATGTTGTGAGATGTGCACGACGTGGTATGGAAAGCATCGATGCACGCTTTCCTGCTGGTCAATAAAAGCACTGTGGTCCTGCTGCTGTCTGAATTAGGACCACATTTTTTAAGACAGAACTTCTGATGGTTCTTGGCACATTCACAATTACATTTTCTACAACTTTGTTGCATAGAGATACTTCTGAAATCACTGAATACCACTGTCTCAGAGTTTTAGTAGTAGACAGTCAATAATCTATCCCTAATTTAAGTTCAAATGACAACTAGAATAAACATATCAGAGATAATTTGTTACGCTGTTCTGATGATGAGTTTGGATTGCTTTCCTGCAATTTCAAACCAGGCTCAACACTTTAGTCAGTATAACAATATTAGTTAATGTATCATTTTAAGACCATTCCAGACTGCTAAAAAACTCTTGTTCAAGATCATTTATAACCAGCAAAATCTGTCTCTATGCCATTATATCATAATTTTGTCTGGGGAAGCAGTATTCGCTACACTGCTGGAAGCACTTTTCTGCCAGTAGAGAACACATCTCTGTGGAATAGATTTCCTGCTATGCTTTGTGAAACACCCACTGCCAGGGCAGAGTATGCCTCAGGGTATGTTCTATTGTGAAACACACCCGGGGCAACAACTGCAGGTAACTATAGTCCTATGAACCCATAGTTTCCACTTGAGTCTGAAGATGGAGAAGTATCTTTTTCTTCAATTAAAACGTATTTCAGTACTTATTTTTATTAATTTGGGTATAGGTGAAAAGTTCAAGGAACTACACTGCATGACTGGTGAACTAATATATGTGCCTCTACCTCTTCAGTCAAGAATGGATGGGAAAAATGCCACAGGGATAGCTGAAGAGGTCCTGATCTCCTGTTCCTTAGAGTACTTCTTCAGCTTCTGGAAAAAACTTTCATTGTGGTTGAAATCTTCTTTGAATTCTAACTTTAAATCTAAGATTTTTGTAATTACTTACATAATAGTAGCTTCTCTTTTTAGATGACAAAGGCTTTATCCACTGCTGCTGCTTTGGTTTTCATTTCTCTTTAGCAAGATCTCTCAAACCCCAAATTCTCTACCTGTAAAAAGTCCTTCACAACAAATTTTCTCTCAGACTTTTGCCCAAAGTAAGCAAAGAACTCAAGAAGTCATGTGGGGATAGTAACACAAATGTCACTGGTAGTTAAAATAGGGAGCTGAGAACAGTGACAGTAGGGTATCTTCAAAGCAGCACAGTAATAGCTTTGCAATCTTCCCACCTCCATGAATACCATCTATTTATAATAAAGTCCCTTCTTATGTACTGGAGAGGCATAAGAGTGAAGTTTTAACACTAAACTCCAATAAATTGTATTTGCCAATCATACTCAGAGGCATAAAAATAATCAGAACTACTGTGACAATCATCATGAAATGCTGACAGCCCAGCTACAACACTCAAACCCAGAAATCAGCTATCAAATTTTAAAGTGACCCTTACAATCTATTTCATATGGTCTCCTTGGTAACCAGAAAGTGAACATATTTTAAATGACAGGAGCACTCAACTATTTATTCCATACAACAAGGAGCCAGCTCTAAGAAACAGTAAGTACACATCTCCCAAGCAACTTTAAATACAGCATATTTAAACTTACTTCCAAATATTAATTCCCAATATCACTACTGCACCTTGAACAGAAATTCGGTGCAATGAGAGCACAAGTAAATGGCTTATCCCAATTTGGTGGCAGTCAAATATTCTTTACTCCAGTTGGACCTTACCAGTGAATTCCAAGAAAAAACTTTTCCCAGTTCACTACAATAATGTTGCCCAAAATACAGGCAAAGATACAACACCTCATTTTATCTCAATCAGTTCACTAACAACATGACGAACTATGGTGGAACTTAGGGTCACTTATAAAATGCCACGGTAAAAGAACATGCTCTGTGCTACACAGTGGAGAAACACAACCCTCCTGCAAACCTGGGCTGCACCCATAGCAGCCAGGAGGCACTGGGACACTCAGCTTGACAGACCAGCAGCTACATCAGCAATTTGTTTCAGCAAGACCCTGATGAGATAGCAGTTCCATGACACGGATGAGATGTAAAATGGGCATGCATCTGGCCTGCAAAGGCCCAAGTGAAGCACAAAATACTGCTTAGATGCAGCAAAGAGATTTTGATCTTCACAAGGAGCAGTGAAGTTCAAATACTCTCAACTGAGCACAGTATGACTTTTATATCCTATTAAATTTGACCTTGTCTCCTATCTATGGTATCGGTGGCTCTGTTTTGTTCATAGAAACAGATATGTAAATCATGATTTCAACTGGAACAGGCACAGAGACAAAGCATTCCAGTTTTTTTAAACAGGGCACCTGATATTACAGACATATGGAATGAAAAGAACACACTTATGTCAATGTAGGCAATACAAAATGATTAGCAATACCTTACACATATGCCTTTGAAATAATTTTATAAGTTAAGGAGAACAGCCATCAGTAGCCATGATTTTTTTTTATGCTAATCCTTTTATACAAACACAGTTACTAAAAAAATGAATCACTAAATTCCATGAATGTAATTAATGAAAAGTTTAAGGCAACCTCATGACTTCCCTAACAAAGGTGAAAGAAAATAAATGTGTTTTTTATCCCAGTGGCTTAAAACCATGCAGAATATCTTGCACCAAAAAACCTGCTAGAAATGAGTAAAGGTCATATGTGAAATCCAAGAAAATTAAAAAAGAAAAGCAAGGAAGTGATAATTACTGAACTGTTCCCACAGAAGTCTCTATCAAGAACAAAATCATGAGCTTGACTGACAGAACTAAAATTTTAAATTTTAATTTGTAAGCATGTGTGTGTATACTCATGCTTATATTGAGTGAAAAATGAGCAGTGTCTCCATGGGGTACTGCTACGAGCAGAACGCAGGCACCCGCCACAGCAGGCCCTCCCGGACTGCACCAGGCATCTGTGCTCACTGGAAACTAGGCACAGAGGCCGAGATGTTACTGAGGTGATCCATTAAGCTACATGGGCTTTGAGCACAGCAGAGCAAGTTGAGAAGGCACCCCACAGGTATCTAAGTGTTTGGCCTCTTTCTTCTCATTTTCCTCTTTCCTCCCCTCAAGCAGCAGTGCTGCTCTGGGCAGGCAGGAGCTAACAGGGGACAGCAGGCTCCACTCCCTCCCCAGCCAGGGAGGTTCAGTCCCACAGTCTCCAGGCAGGAATACATATGCCACCTCACACCACGGGGCACCCCAGTGCTGGGGAGCAGAATGCTTTGTGCCTCTGCTCCAGCATATCCAGCCAAGAAGGAAAAAATCTTGAAGAACATAGAGAATAAATGCTTTAGCTTAGTCCTCAGGCAACTGGTCAAAAGATGCCTGGATTACAGGTGTTTAATCAAATGTCTAACCTAAATGCAGTTTGTGAATATACTTAGATTTTTCTGGTCTCCACCAAATACCTTAGCCACTAGCTTGTTACGTAAAAAGAGGAGGGTGGGAGTGGGAGGATGACAATATTTTCCAGGAAAAGTGGCTGCATGTGTTACTCATGCCTAACAGATGGGGCTCCTGTGAGGGATAAGGCAGAAAGGAGAGAAGCATGTCTGCTGCTCTGCCTGGAGCTCCTGTCTGGGCTCTGCTGAAGGGGAGCTGTGGGGAGAGGTGCTGCAGGAAAACAGGGTTTTCCTCCTCCTGCCTGCCGAGGCTCAGTTTAGGCAGAATTCAGATGGCTTTTAATGCACACACACGTCCAAGTGGTATTGACAGAAATAATGTCATGTTTGGAAACCTCAACATAACCAAGATCTATTTATAATGGACTAACATCTTCTGAAATTCAGCACTATAGTTATGTGAAAATATAAAACAGATAGTGTCATTTAAAAATACTAAACAGCACATAAAAATGCCTACTTCCTCCCTCATTTCTCTGGGCTAGCAAAACAATAGCATTCATGGAATGATGCTTCTTATGCCAAGTTTAAACTGGAAGTAAATTTTAATGGCCTATGAATGGAAAAGATTGAAATCAGCAGATTGCAGCAGAAACACAAGTGGCTGAGCACTGCACAAGGGTGCACTGAAATGACTGTGCCAGGAAGAACCACAGCAGCTCCAGAAGGTGCCATGCAGCAGCACAGCTCTGCTCCTATCATTAAGCTCCCCCACACTCTGTCACGCAGTAATTGGGATATGAAAACTGGGCAAAGAAGCAGTCTAACATTTATTTTGTCCAGGGGACCAAGCCAGTGTCTCTGCATAGTTCAGAACGGATATCATTATGTCAGGCTGGCAATAACTTGGGTATTTCTGCACCATGCCTCATTACTCAGTGCAGTGCTGTAGGCTTTTACAGATCTGGTCCATACACAGGCACTAAGTAAGTGTTCGCTAGGTCTGTCGTTTTTTTCAGAACAAACATAAATAAAAATGTTCAGCCTTTCTCACAGTTAGGATGTGGAACTACTCCATCACTGGCTATTGAACCCCTCCTGCTGATGGTGTGCCACTCACAAAACATTTGTGTATTCACTGAGTGGGAGACTGACTGACTCTGCAGCCTGATGCTCAGAGTGGGAGGCAAAACACATGGATTCCAGTTCCTTCTCCAGGGAAAGTTTAATTATTATGCAAAGTGCGTAAGACTCAGCAGGACCAACCAACAACCACCCTAAAGGTGATCACAGCCCTGTCATGGCAATGGGAATGATGAGCCCATGCCTCTCTTAGCAGAAAACAGAACTGAACCCAGACTCCTTTGCATCCCAGTTGAACAACGCAAACCTTTAGTCCTGAATAAAATGGGGACACAAACACCAATTTTTAATCAGTTCCAGCCCAGGAGGAAGAAAAAAACCTGGATCAATTCAATCTACAGTGTGAATAGTTTTAAGGGAAGCAAACTGTACCCTTAAACAAACAGCTAACCAGCTAAAAATATTTTATTCATCTATCCAAGTGTCCTGTCTATTACACAGATATCCATAACCTTAAAAATTATTCTAACACATTGCTACATACTTTGTTTATAGCACATGTTATGTTTCAATGTAATTATCAATCACACATATTTCTGTGCAGTATCATGGGAAAATATAGGGACAGGTTGCTGAGAGTTATCTCTAATTTACAGAAAGCAAGAATCTTTTTCCCCCATATACCCTTTGAAAACACTCAAGAAATTTCATTTAAATGCTTTGCCTATACTATATCAAAACCTTATTTGCAAGTTAGAATATTGGAAAGTTAGTACCAAAGTTCTAATACAGAACTACCTAAAGAATTCATTAGGGAATCTCTGACCTTAGATATTAAGAAAATCAAGGCTGGCCCAGCAGGATAAAAGAGCATTTTGCGATATGAGAGACTGATAAATTATAACAGGTTCATGAACTTCATGCTACTCTTTCCCCATTTGTGGGCAAAAAGAAGTATAGCTACATCCTCATGAAAACCCAAAAGCTCTTAGCTGCTATTTTACTGCATTCTGGTTCAAGGCAGGTTCAGGTTTACCAGGTTAACATATTTAACACCTGAGAATGAGAGTAATGGACATTTGTCACAGCTATCTTGAAGACAAAATTATAAAGGGACAATCAGGATTTTTCATGACACATCGAACACCTCTTTTATTTTCTTTGAACTATATTAGATCTCTGAGACTTTGGGAAGGAAATACACTCTTGCTTAAGTCCAAAGTTTGCATTCCTGTTCCATGGCCTCTGTAAGTAATGAAGGATTTTTATGATGCCTAGCTAGCACTCTTTTAAATTTATCTCTGATTTATAGCTGAGGAAGCCTTTACTTGAAACTTATCACATACCACAACTGTCATTAAATTACCAGACATGGAGAATAAATAGTAACATCATATATGTATATAATATACAGTATGCCTATATATATATATACACATATATATTTATATATATAAAACAAATAAATTGTTACCATAGTTTCAAGCATTCAACTGGCTTCTCACACAAATATCAAGGGAAAAAAAAGCCACAAGCCTGAAATTCGCACAGGTAATCCACTACTATTTCTTTGAGCATTTATGTTTCATTTTCAGAAGACAAAACTTTGGGGTATCAACCTAATGATGTGAATGGAAAATCTATACACTTTTTTAGGGACAGTCCTCCAAAGCTAGGTGCTCAATTGCACATGCAAACTGGGTGCATGTAATGCCTGACAGGTTACTGCATATGCACATGGAAAGCAAATAAACAGACTCCCAGGCACGTGATGGCAATCGATTTGCCATGAACACAGTGACACATTTTACATCCACGGTCACACGTCTGTGTTAGAACACGCAGATTAGGTGCACACATCTCAGAAATACACAATGGAATACCTAACTTGTAGTGTTTACTTGTCAATGTCAACGTTATTTTTAGAATTACTTGAAAATAAATAATGAAAACCAGCAAGGTTTTCTGAAAGAAAGACTTAGCAACACGGTACAGGATCGGCTTTTGTCTGTCAGTGAGCCAGATGCGAGAAACACACGGTGGTTCTGTGAGGCACGATAAAGCACTGAACACAAAACAGCAGGAAAAGTAATTTGCAAGCTTGTATACATACCTAAAACATCTGGAAAGGGAGAGCATTAATGAAGCAAAGAATGGAAAAAGCCAACACAATCAGGTTTTGTACAAAGCATACAGCATGAGGTAAGGTTATAACAAGTGTAACATACACAGAAAAAGGTTTGGGTTCTTTTGACAAAGAAATGCAGCAAAAGCACAAAGCTGGTTCAGCAGTTTCTGCAAATGGCATGCATCTATATAAAAATTTAACTAAGCCAATTTGGGCTGATTTTCAGGTGAATAAGATTTAACCATGTACTGTACCTTCTTGGAGAAAAAAATCTGTTCAAAATTACAGATTTCTTCTAGGCTTTTAAAGAAATTAATCATTTGTCCTTTCCTTAAATTTAGTTCTAGCATCTCACGTGTTAAAACATGTAACAATATTGACAAGCAAACATTTCTATTTACATCAAAACAAGCTTAATCAGAGAGGAATAAGATTGTATTATCCACCTAAATCTTTATGAGCCAGACACTATTTTATAAAAGTTCTCAAGAACATTAATTTTATACTAGATATTCCATGGCAGCATTGGTTTCCAATGAGTCAAATCCCAAGTCTATTTTTAACTGATTCCATTACAAAAGCAAACTGTCAGTCGATAGGTGTGTGTAGCATTAAAAGCTGATGGAGACTCCCTTATAATCCTGTAAATCCAGTTCCTCGTGGCAATTCCTATTCCTGATTATCACACTGTTGGTGTATGTCTCTTTGAAATTAATTCTGGGTTATCTATTAAATCTTTCCAAAGAATGGTGCTCACTTCACTGTTTTCTGTGCTATGCACAACACTGCAGACCTGTATTGGGTGATAAGGTAAGAGTTCTAAAAAAGATGTACATTTATTTCCCCGAAAAAAGTATTTGGTATTAATATATCAAACACAGTACCTTTGTACTACCTTAAGTAATTGATGGAACACTTATTAAAATAATAGTTTAAAACCAACAAAATATTTTCAGAAGTCTAAGAAATAGCCTTCTCTGCTGCAGTTACAACTGCTGTACACAAATGTGATCATAAGTGAGGGGTAGATCAGTGGCCTGGCTGCACAAAAGGTTGGTGAGTAAAGAAATAGCTTTCCATTGAACCTGGAAGGAGGGAGGGATTTGGATTAACATAAAGCAGTTCTGGGGAGCTGTATTTGCTATTTTTATATATATATATATATAAAATATAGCAAATACGTATATATATATTTGCGAAAAGGCATTTTTAAACTATATCAGATGTAGGAATAAACCACACAGGTCTCTTTCCATGTGCCAATGTGCCACGCGCGATGTATTCAAGGAGGAGAGAGAAGAGAGCAACTCATCTCCCCACAACCCACAGCTGTGCAGCCAGGACACCCTTTCAGAGCAAACCAAAAGAAACCAAAACAAACCCTGTTTTTACTTAACAAGAACAAATTGTGATAAATTCTTGTGATAAATACTGGTTTAAAATACCTAGGCCAAAACTAAGTCATTGTGGATAGTCTGGACAAAGAAAAGAAAACCAGCGCAAATTCAGTGTTTGCTGAAAGTCTCGGGGTTTCTTCTTCTCCTCCCCGCCCCCTGCACCCTTGTCTCCCCCAGTGATCTGGGGAAAAGACCCTATTTAATTTTCATTTTATAGAAGGGAAATTGTAGGTAGAGAAAAAATTCATTTTCCAGGACTCCTAGCAGACCTGCAGCAGATACTAGAAAAGAACTAATGTGATGTGAGACCTGATTTAATGATGTATCTATGAAACTTGTATTCGTAGAGATATTGGCTGCAAAGCTAATGCTGATAAAGTAGGAAATGCCAAAATAGCTCTCCTAAATCAAATCTTTTGCAATCTGTATTACAAGAGACCACATTCAGGAAAATATAATAAAGTTGTTCCTTTAGGGCTGCTGTCTCATTCAGTATGCAACTCCATACACTTGGGGCTGTGATAAGAAGCCATTGAATCATTTACTTTCTCTTTATTGTCAAATACGTGTTTCACATCTCATTTAGAACACATGGCTCTAATCTTTCTCTGAAAACAGAATGAATAAAATATTTATGGGCTATTTTGTGGAGCTTACTGTGGTGGTATATGCAAGAAAATAATTTTTCTCTTTGAAACATCCCAGTTAGGTGAGAAGCTGGAATTACTCGTATTTTCCAGTTCGAAAATTGAATTACAAAGAATAATCACAAGTTATGAATAATTTGGGGGGATTAATTTTGAGAAATGCAGTGTCTGATTCTTCAGAGTAATTACCAGTAGAAATTACATTCAGAATAGAAATATGGAAGCCATCCTACAGGAAATACTGATTTCTGGGGATTCTTTCTTCCAAAATGGAACATAACCTTGAAGCTTCTTTTAGAAGTCAGTACTAAGACTCAGGACATTCCTGATGCTGCTCTGTACTGTCAGTACAGAATGTAAGTACTGATCTGAGAGAAGGAAAAAATTCTCTGAGCTAGGCTGGGAATGAAAAGAATACCTCCCCAGTTAAACGTCTGCAAAGAGGAGAGCCTAAAATAAGAGGACTTCTGGGGAATCAGGATCCACAAGGCTGGCATTTTACAAGGCACCCAACAGTCCCATGAAGGACTGCCTGCTTTCCATCCACCTTTTCCAAGTCAGTGCATTACTATGCAACACGCTGATTTTGATGGCATACACTGTATCAGCTAATACAGGGAAATTATAGGGAAATAGTGATTCACTCAAGAATTCCAATTCCCCACACTATTTTACATATTTTTCAAGAATAGTAAGGCAGAGAATGGGTGGAAAAGTAGCCTGTAAGCATTTGACCAAAGACTGGATCACAGCAAACATAACCTAAAGATACTAAGAGGCTGCACCGTTAGCCTTCTAATTATCACTTCCTAAATGTTATGTTGCACTACTTGAATCTTTAAACCAAATAATATTCTTTTAATAGGGTATTTTGTTGACTTACAGCAAATTTATCATACAAATAAAAAAAAAAATTCCACTACATGGTGTGATATTGCCACTCACCTCTTCTACTTCAGCCGACTAAATACAGCAGTGGTATGTTGTCACCTTCTTTGTGAACCACTGCTAGGAGAGGCCACCTACCAGCAGACTACAATGATGTTTTCTGATTCTGACTTATTTCTGCCTTGAGGTACATTGCAGGTAGGCAAGGGAACAGGCTGTAACATGCCTTGTACTTTTTTCTTTTGCCTTGCATGAGGGTCTTCCCACTGTCTTACAAAAGCAGTTACCTTTTCTGACTCCAGCTTATTTTATTTTACCTCAGTTTTCCTCCCAACACTGATGCCACACCACTTCCCTCCCAGACTTCCTGTCTGATTTCTGTAGTCCCATGGTTTATCCCATGCCTTGAGCACAGATCTGGAGGTGCTGTATCAGTGGGTTTGACTCTCCCAACTCCTTCTCTGTAAGTCCAACCTTTTCCATAATGGATTTTCACTACTTGCCTTCCTGCCTTAGCCTGGCCAGCCACCTGTTCCTCCAGGTGAACACCTTTAAAGTAAATGACTTTTAATTCCATTCTCCATGCTGCACAGCAAAGGAGGGACTGCAAGGCAAAAGATGAGCACCTTTCACCTCAGTTTTGCCTGGCTGCCCTGATTGAGTCTGCTGGGAGCAGGTTCTGCTCGGCATCATTGCTGGACCTTCCAAGGAAAGCTGAGTTTTTAACCAATTCAGATACAAAGCTTGGCCTGTGTTAATGGCAGCTTCTAATAATTTAGTCAAGTTTTCTCATTATTTTCATAAAATTGCCCAGAAACATGTAACTGAAATTTTGTTCAATTCACTACCAAATTTCAAAACCCTGCTGGATTACTAGAACAATGGAAGTATTAAAGCTTCTGAAAGAAAAGGGTTTGAGAATATTTTAGCATATGTAAAATTAATTTTTGCCCTAACTTTATCTCTAGAACGACCCAGTTGCTCTGGTCAAAGATCTTCAAAGTTATTTTATAAATCAGTTTATTTTTAGAACAATTAAAAGCAACTGAAAACCTGATATGCAGCAGGCAATCTTAGTTAATAACAGGCCTGTTACAAAAACTAGAGAGACACATCTACCTACCTATCCACATATTTGCATATATGCATAATCACTGCCATCTTTTGGGTGTCTCAAACTGCAGTCCTGTCAGAACTTCCATTTTAAATACCTCCATCTAAAAAAGTACCTTGACACAAAGAAAAAATGTTGATGCTCTCAGGAGTACAGTTCTACATGAGATAAAGGTGTACAAGATTGGGCAGAATTTAATTTTTATTAATTTTTTTTTCTGTATAGATTTTTGCGATAGATGCCTCACATATATGAGAATATTTTAGCATGAGGAATGTATGAGATACTTTTACTGCTCCATATATTTGTACAGTATTGCAAAATTGCACAAACTTTGCTGATGAGGCTGAAAACTTAATCATCATGATTCTGTTTGTTCCATGACTGGTTGACCTCCATACTTATTACCAATTTTCAGTCCTATTCAAAATAAGTGACACTTTATGTTTTCATTAGATTATTAAACAGACTTTGGTGACAAGACTGAAATTCACACAGAAGAATATTCTTGTGTGTAAAGATATTAATTATGTTGTTACAGTACACTGCATTTTGATATTTGAAAACACTTAAAATAAGACACACTTGGAAGCTACGGACTACTTTCAAGCAAAAATTCACAGCCTCCACATAGGTGAAAGCAAAGGTTTTACAAAACAAATTTTCAAGAAAGGGAAGTCAAAATTTTTAAGGCAGAGAAGCTTATTCTAAAAAAGACTACTATATTAGGCAAATGTTAAATATTCAGTCAAAGTTCAGGTGTTAGAATTTTTTTGTAGCAAAACTGATAAAG
The DNA here is from genome assembly GCA_013397055.1 of Pachycephala philippinensis. Classification (NCBI taxonomy): domain Eukaryota; kingdom Metazoa; phylum Chordata; class Aves; order Passeriformes; genus Pachycephala; species Pachycephala philippinensis. The sequence goes on from VWZT01016799.1 coordinate 353,956, forward strand.
AACTTGTTTAACAGGATGAATGAAACTACTTTCTTGTTCCACAAGATTTACAATTTTTCAAGATACAATGCTGTGTTCAGGGGAAACCAAGCTCTCTCAGAGGCTACTAAGAGGGACCTGCAGCTCTGTAAAGGCAGAAACACGACTGGAGGATCCATCTGTGATGTAGCAAGTTCCTCCTTTTCTGTATTTGATGGGGGCCTTGTATAGGGTTTGTTACGGGACTTGCGTCCTGTATCTCAGCCAAGTGCCCTTACAGGAGTATGTAGACTCTGGGCAGGATTCATCTTAGAATGACAGAATGGTTTGGATTGGAAGGGACCTTAAAGATCATCTAGCTCCAACCCCCTGCCCGGGGAAGGGAACCTTCCACTAGACCTCTTGGCTATCTCCAGATAGCTCTACAGCTAGGAATGCACCAGTGACAGCAGCAGAGTCCTGGACATAATACATCTCTCACTAGAGGAAAGGCAAAGGCAGTCAGGAATTAAGACTCCAAAATGACCACCTCTTCCTCCTAACTCTAAGGACACCTTGGGATGGCAAGCTCCAGTGCAGCCACCTGCAGTGTAGATGGTTACATTTTGTTACAACATCCCAGCTAAACTTATTTTTCTTTCTGAGTAATAACTGTTAATTATTGATACAACTGGACAAGCTTCAGTACTGAGAGACTCATGTAAGATGACAGATACATAGGCTATGAATGTAGCTATACAGTTTTTAAAAACATCTCCCTTTTTGCACTCTTCCCTTTTTTGTACCAACCTTAGGATTAGTTTAAACTGACACAAAACTCATAAAATATGTACTTCAATAATTTTTTTCATGCTTCATATCAGTTGCTATAGCTAACAGTAATCTTATCAAAAATAATGTATAATATCAATAATATCCATATAAGTCCAAGAATGTGAAAAGAGTCGTTTCTATTTAACCAGAAGACCATGTCTTCAGATTTTATATGGATGGCTGCTTCTTCCCACTGAGGCAAACAGCAAAACATGAAAACTGAGCATAAGCAGAATAAACCAAAATCAGCACTACAGGAAGTTTACCTGATAGTGATTTTAAAATGATTTCTAGTGCCAGGATTTCTGATTTATGGGAATTGTGATTTTCTCACAGCAGAGAGAAGGCTATTTTTAGCTTAGACATATGAATTGAGAGTAGCATACTTCAGAGGCAATTTGTAGCTAGCATCATTACAGGTACTTACCTAGGCTTGATCTCGTGTTGGATCGCTCTATTATCGCGTGCTTACTGGGATTGTTTAACACTGAGCGTTTGGCAAGCGAGATGTCTGCTGTGACTCGTGTAATTGATATACTGCAAAATAAATACAGCAAAATAGTACTGAACGTTATTTATCTCTCAGGGATGTGGGGAGAATTCTTGTTTAACACTAGAAGATGGCTAAGACTACAGGAAAGTAAGTTCTCAGCAGCACAGTATGCTTTGCCCAATCTGAACAGAGAAAAAACTTCATCTAACTTCATACTGCTACAATAACTATTGATAAGACATCCTCCTACACGTGCCTGGGGAGAGGGGAGGCAGGAGGAGGTCAGGGATTGCTGCAGAAGATGGGACTTCCCTGGGGTCTCCAGGTCTGACGAGGATCTGACTTTGCATCAATATCCCCAGTATGAGCAGGCTGGTTTCTCCTTTCCCTGACTTCTCAAACAGCACTGAATGACAACCTGGCTGTCTTCAGCCATATGTATAAGACACATAGGGATATGCAGAATTAAATGGTAAGGGTAAGGGTTAGCAGGGAAACTAGTACAGCAATACAAATCATGGGGTTTTTGTTTCTTTTGGCTTGGGTTTTTTTTGGTTTTTTTATTGTTAAGTTTACTAGCATGTGTTTTTCTGACAGAGTGCAAGAGCTACATATAATTTTACAGAAAGATCACACTAGCACTATGCTAGCCACCTAAAAATGGGAACTGTAACTTGGAGAAGCACATCCTTGAAAAGTCTAGGCTGACTATCTGGCAGACTCAGTTTTGTGTTTATGAGAAAAGATGAGCCAAGAAAGAAGCGGTTACTTTCAGTTGTTTGCACTGACACAACCTTCTGCATATTCTTCTTCCTAGGAAAAGTTACTTTGGTTTGTTTTGCTTTACAGGGTCAAAATGCACCCTTAGGTTCCTTTTCAAACTCTGTGGTCTAATGAGGTTTAGAGGTCACATTTTTCCAGTGCTGAGAGTTAAATCAGATTGATATTCCCTTGTTCTTCCTTGTAGGATTTTACTTGCAATTTAAAAGAGGAAATGGATTTGCTAAAGGAGGGAGGGCTCCTCTTTAGCAAGCACTGTCAGATGCTGTTTGTGCATCTGAAATGTAATCCAATAGGCCATTTCCCAATGAACTCAACATGTGTATGCACTTATCTAAAACCCTAAAAAATGTAACAGAGCCAGAAGTTAATATGAAAAAACAGAATTATGTGCAAAACACTGATTAGTAATATAATTTTGGAAATCTAGGCGTGATTTAACTTAAGCTAAAAACATACACAAAGATTGTGATTTCTGGCACAGTTCCTCACAGATAATGCCATTTGTCTTAAATCAAACATATATTGTGATACTTAATTATCTTTATTTGCTAATGGAAGGACTACAACCTTTTACAGCTTTTTAGTTTTTTGTGTTGATTTGGATTTTTTCCTGTCAGTCTTTCTTCCTACAGGCTATAGAAAAATTTTGCCTTTATAAATGCAATTACAGTATATTGAACAACACTAGATTTATCAGTCTGTTTATCTACGAAAAATGCTATTTTTCATTTCAAGACCTTTTACCGTCTTTCTAAGGACATTTTAATGTCTTTGAGAAATGTCACATTAGGAAGACCAAGTCTGCTCTCCAAACAAAGGGTGTGTATGTTCATATTGCAAAACAATTGCAGTGAGAGCAGGGACAGCAGAGTGGCAGCTGAAAGCAGCAGCATGAGCCTGAGAATCTCTGGTGCAAATTTGGTCAGAACCTTAAGTAATGATTCAGATTGCTACTGAAGTTTGGAATGCTTCAAATCTGCTACTACAGACATCAATTTTATTTGGAGTATTTGTGGATTCGCCCTGCCACAGTTGGATCTACAACTGAAAATGTGACATGCTTTAAAATACTTAAAGACATAAAGATGTGATAATTTTCTTCTGCTTACAACAACTGTTTTCTTAACTTTCAATTCCGAAGGTGTGTATCTAGGGTTTGACAATCCTGAGTAATATAAAGAGGGACTACTAAAGTGGTTAGGTACTGACATCATTCTTCTGACTGAGAAAATCCACCAGCTTAAACCACAATGCCTGGTATTTTAAAGAACTGAAACTATTGACAAAAAACCTCAGGCTCCCTCTTGAAAGTTTTGGCAGCAACAGGACGAACAGTGTTACGGATCTGTCCACTTCCAAACTAAATAGAACATTCCTTGAAGTTACAGATATTACAGTAAGATCTTCCTGTTTTCTCCATTTTTCCTCCCGATGTCAACCTATTAGTTGGAGCTTGATCCAATACCAATATAATCATGTCTGGAGAATGCACCTGATGTCTCTGCTCCATGGGTCCATGGTGCTGGAGTTACAGATCATGCCACTGCTTTTAGAGCCAGACTATCATTTGACATCTGTACCACAGTAATGCCTGAAGGCGCAAGTACAAATCCCACTGGACCTTGCCTAGTGTGCTGCAACCACTCGGATCAGAACCCAGAGAGTGCAGCCAGTGTGCTACCACGGGTGACCATATTTCAGCAAGGGGGGGGACTGCCCCACCCCTTCATCCCAGTCCTTTTGAAACTTCCCACGACAGAGCCCAGAACTACTGTCGAACCAAGCTCCTATCTTGAGGGATCAAAAGTTTGACAATCCCATACACCAGATAGTCTGAATCTCAAATCACTCTTTCCAAGGTGGATGCCAAGTAAGGAAGTAGAGCTGAGGAGGAACCGTGGCTCTTGTCAGTTTGCTCAAAACCTGGGAAGCGTTGATGAGATATCATTTGAAAAATACTTAAAATAACTTTTTAATCTGCAGATAAATATCTAGCAATTTGGAGTGTGAACGTCACAGTCATCAAGAAGAAGACATCCTTTTTTTCCACTCTCACCAAATATATGCCCCAGAACACTTCCCACTGCAACACAGCCTCTGCATGCTCTGTCAAGGAAACTTCCAATCCACACTACAATCCACTGATCAAGGAATTAGCTGTCATTCCTAATTTTTTTCAACGTTATTATTTCTTAAAAACTTGGTAGTACCCAAACGGAACCTGAACTGAAGTATATTTGCATTGCAAAGTACTTACCGCCCTTCGAATCTATGTTTTAAAAAATCAAATAATGCTTTTTGCATCATATCTGTTACCTAGAAGGAAAAAACCAACAAATTAATAATCACATAGGAAATTCGTAATACTTGATGCTAATAATATTATATAATAAAGCTGACAGTAAATCTTATATCCGAACAATGGGATTGGAATGCAATTTATTCTTAATCTCGATTCTGACATGAAGTAAAATACAAATAAGCAGCTATTCAGTAGGAGTAAAAACTGCCTGATGTTTGCCTATGTTATCAATTATCAAATACAAACAAAGCACAGTATTTTGGCAAAAATGAAACCATTCACAACAATCAATTACCTCATATCCCTTCAGAGAAGGCCCCACTAAAACTACTGGTCGCATAGAAGGCACTACATCATAGGGAGGGATGTGCTCTGTCTGCAAAATAGAGAAAGTTTTCAGCATCACAGCACACAGAGAAAGCGTTATACACTCTTTACAGCATTAGGAACTCTGAATTTCCAGGGATGTCACAGGAATCTCAGATTCATTAACTTTTCCCAAAAATTGGTAGCACAAGAGGTTCAGGGATTTCTTTTGAAAAAAACTTTTCTTTGACTTTAGGTTTTCCTACTGTTTTCATATTTACTCTGGATAGTTAAAAACTCTTATTCTCAGTCATGCACATGTCCCACCCCATAATTCCTAACTGCTAAATTGAAAAGGTTATTTCCAACAACTGACGAATTGAAATGGTTAATTCTGGAGCTGTGACATCTGTTTTCAACAGAAATTTTATATAGAAAATTACGAAAGAGAAAAAAAACCCAAAAGGGGATGAGAAAAGCATAACACATCATTTGTTTTAATGTTCAGTTCTACCCACTGCTTGCAAAAACATTGTGACATCACTGCAAATTCCCATGGCAGCACTCAGTCTGACTTCCAGATTTGCACCCACAATTCAATCGCAAATGAAATCAAAATAACAACTGATCAAGTTAGTATATCTAGAAAATTATCATAAGCAGAGCTTGGGATAGCATTTCTTCCACTTTGGGAAGTTCTTGTCACCACCCAAGAATGGATTCTGGTAGTACCATATTTACCAAAATACTAACTGATGTATCATGCACATTTCTAAAAACGTATTTTAACATACAAAGATAAAAAGATTGCCTCCTTCCAAAGATTGCAAAATTTTTACATTGTTATCACAATACAAATAAAAAAATCAAACTGTTGGGTTTGGGTTTTTTTCTCCTTTAATAAGTGGCTGTTCAATATATATCACCAAGAATGGGGTCTTATCAGAAAGTGTTTTTTTTCATAAGGGAGGTTTTGGTTTATCTGTGTCTTGGGAAAAAGTGATTGAAATCCAAACCCAGAAATGTGTGGGTGATATGGAAAAAGAAATGCCAGATTTATTTTTCAAATGCTCACATAGTACAAATACATCAGTCAAGATCACAGAATACAGACATTGATCATTGTTCCAGAACTCAATGTATCCCAAGGTGTTTTGCAGTAACATTAAAATAAGTATATACATTCCAAAACACAAACCCACAAAGACAGACATTAATACAGTGACAGCACACAATGCTACACAAGCAGCAGTCTAAAGCAGTCTAAAACACAGAAAACATTTTTGTGAATGTCCCTCAATGTAATTGATTTTATTTTTTGTTACCTGTAGTTTCATAAGATAATTAATGACATGAGAATGAATACCAGTGCCCAAGGCATCATAAGCATGTGAAATGAATTTATTTTATATAGTACAGAATCTGACTCAGCATGTTTCAAAGCAACCCCCTGCAATTAAGCTGGGCCCGTGTCCAAAAGCAGTCCTCCACTGTTCTTGCTAACATTTTTTAATAATCTGATAAGCATATTAGAGACAGATTCGAAGAAAAATTCATTACAGTTGTGCAAGTGCTTTTAGCATGAGTGCCCTGATGCAACAGATCTTTGTCTTAATGTGGCTGACATAACCAAAGGCATTCATGCTAGAAGTTAACCAGATATTTGACAATCAGGGCAAGCACAGAAATTACCTTATTTGATGGAACATGGGGCATTTTTAAAATCTTTTCTGTTAAAATGGGCATTTTTTTTCTCTGATCTTTACAGCTTGAAATAATGAAGCTGTCAGCAGAAAACTGAGTAAAAGTTATCTAATGGAAGCATTAAAGTTCTTTAATTTAGCAACACAGAATCTAGTATTTTCTAAGAGACTGGCACTGAACTATACATCTTTCATTGCAGATTCACATTCAAATAGAACTCAGAATTAAAACTAGCAGTTTTGACCACATGGCTTTTACTCACTGGTTTGACTATGTAGATTACTTTGGGATGGCCATCCATTACTTACTGTAAATGTCAGTATTATGAACCACACTAGCACTAGCAATGACTCTGATATGGAAGAAAAGAGGTACCACAGAGTGGAAGAAAGACGTGGGACTAACCATCATCCAGGTCTAAGGTGGTTCATCTAGAAGCTGCACCTTTGAAAGGTGCTTATGCAGACAGCATCCAATACATGTCAATACATATTATTCTTCCTTATAATTTTTATCCAATTAAAAATACGATTAAGTGAGAAATTACTCAGAAGCGAGAACCTGCTGTCGATTTCCACACCAGGCTTAACAGACCAAACTGAAGCCAACAGTAGTGACTTCGGAAACGAGAAGGATTCAATACTATTTAAAAGAGTGCAAGAAAAGAGAGACAGAGATCTATTTATTAAACACAAGAGCATCCACAGCAGGGACAACAATGTCACTTGGCATGTTTAAGCACTATAACAGGCTGTTATTACCTGTAGATTTAAGTGAGTGGTTAAAACCAAATGAATGAGAGTTATGAAGACTAAAGATTTTAAAACAAAAAAGTCAAAATGTGGTATTTCACTGCATAGTTTGGCTGCTACCTAATGTCTTGCTAACTTATCCCAGCAAAGGTCCCAGAAACGTATTGCAGCTTTTTGCAACACGATGCCAATTGCATAATTCTGTAGTTATCTGGGTTATCTATGGAGAAACATTGGCTCTCCTGGGAACCACCAGTACCATTTCCAATAGCCGAGATACTAAAAAAGTCTCACTGATGGATGGCAAGAACATTTGGCTGATAATTTATACATGACAACAGGAAAAACTTGAAGTAAACTGTCAAAACAAGTCTGAGGTTTTCCATTGGTCTTGTGCACTTGCAGACTTTGCACATAGTGAATTAGAAGCTTAAGTACAGACTAAATTAAAAATACAACAATTTTGACAATTTGTTTCCTAAGTCCAAACCGTGTATCTGATAGATTCCAATAATGATTTCAACAGACTAAGTAATAAAGAAAAAAACCAAAAAACCTGAGAAAGATATAGAATGAATAAACATGCACAAGAGAGCTGCGTTATGTTTGCCAGAAATAATTTTCTCAAACATTCAAAAGGCCTTTTAAGTGTGTCCTATTATTCCATCAAACAGGATAAGTAAGTAGCAGAGTTTCACAGACACACTGAACTTTTGCCTGTTTTCCTGTAATGAATCCACTAACAGCTCAGCACATCTCTTCATCCTTAATTCTAGAATAGCTGCATTGTTAATCTGGAGTCATAATGCTAATGATGCCAGTGGCAGGATAAACACAGGCGATGTGGATAGAAACTTACCGATTTCTGCTTCTGCTTAGCTACAGCAGCATGGAAAAGAAACAAAGAACAACAAAGCATGCATGTTATTGGCTTGTCAAAGGACGCAGACAGTTAACAGGACTAGAAATGCGACGCAGTGCAGGTGAGCAGGTGGACAGATGGGAGCTTGGAAGTCGGTGTTACCTTCTTAAAGAAGGGCATTCTTTTCTCTTTGGAGTGGGGTGATGTTACACTGTTTGCACTGGGTTTGGGGGAGCGATGGTTTGCTGGAATATCATTTTCTTCTGCATCTAAGCCAGTGGCATCTATGTCTATAGCTACATACAGACAAACAATTCAGAATTATCAGATGACAGGGAAAGTAAAGATAGGTTAAAAAGGAAATTACAGGTAAAGAGAAATAAAGTCAACCATGAGAAAAAACCACAGTAAATCAAAAGGAAAAATTTAAACGTGCAGTACATTAGAAGACAGAAGGCAATCTGTAACAGCTACTGTAACATTTACAAAATAGACCAATGGCCAAGTTTGTTCTTGTTACACCAGTGTAGATCCAAAGTATTCACTGGAATAGGTAAGACTTTCACCAATGTAAACAACAGAACTTGGTCAACAACATTTGCATTATTTTATAGCAATGAACAGTAACTGAAAATGGGTATCATCAACTGAAATTTGCAATGTCACTACTGTGTCTATGGGAAATGAAGAAATAGAAGAAAAATCACTTTTGAAGACAAAATCAGCCAGATACTGGTACAATGATATCTCCATTTATCTCAGGATGGACTAAAATTGGCATTTTTAATTCCTTTAAATAAAAATGCATTGTACTCATAAGATACATTTATTAGGAATAATAAACACAGATCTACTAATAGTGAAAATTAAAAAGAATGGATAGCAGAAGAAAGGAAATTTATCCCAGCTTGGCTCAGAGACATGGATCCTGTATAAAGAGTGAGGACGTAGGCAGGGTAAAATGGAAGTGAATACAACAAACCATTGCTGTTCAATCCCTACCTCAAAAGAATATATAACAAACAATGCTTCATACCCATGAATTATTTACCCTTTTTAGCAAGTAAGTAATAACAGTTTCAACAAGAATCCTCACAGACTCAGTAATAAATACACTTTCAAAATGCAAAGCTGTATTATCCTGAATGCTGAGTACAACAGATACCTGCAAAATACATCTGAAAGAAAACAAAACCAAACAAAACCTCTCTTGCTTCCAACAATCAATCCTGATCTTAAGTAGTGATTTAAATTTGTCTTCAGAAAGCAAGCAGATGCACAAAAGTGAACCACACACATGTGTACAACATCACCCTGGTGTGAGAAGATCTTACCCTCCTCTCCACTCCCTCTGGTAGCACACGCTTATCTTGCCCTGCCATTATGTTGAACTGAGCCTAACCCTAAATAGATCCCTAAGCAGAATCATTTGCATTGACTTTATCCAAACCCTTAATTAAGCATTGCAAACTATTATGAAACCATCTTAGTGACCTGATTTCATCTGTTTCATGAGTGGGACATCAACTAATACAGTGGCATGTGCTACTGAATTATGTAACAAATAAATATTTCTGTCAAGCCTACGTGCAGCTACTGATTTAAGAGACACTTGGGGCAGTGATCTCTTTTGTTTGCATAAAGTACATCCTCCCATTTGAATTATCCACAGATCTAATGCCTTCATGCCTGACATTCCCTGAGTTACTGTGTCTTTGAGCCTGCCTTTCCCAGGAAAAACCCAGTGAGTAGTTCCGCATCCTGTTTCTATAATCCTGCTCCTAAAAACAGCCACAGAAATCATGTAACATTTTCTTCTAGCAACACTCTTCCTTCATCCTCTTCACAAGTATAAAAAGAACATATTATCTTTTCTTGAATACAGGCCAGCACAGATGCTGCAAATCACTCATAATAAGACACATTAAAAACTCCTTCAGTTCTATGTTCAACCAAAATTGTCAGTAAAGAAAAATCAGGTACCTTACACTTTTGCTGCAAGAAAGAAATGCAGAACTTGATCAGCTAGATACCAGTATCTCCTTTCATTCTCGGTCTTCACACTATGTAACATCTCCTTTTCAGGAGTTCTTTTACTGTAAACTATCTTTAGTTCATTGGGTTTTTTTCAGTCATTTTCAACATTACTCTTACCCTCTTTGGTGGCCCATAAGGACTGTATGGATTGTTTACTATATCAATATTGATTATTTAAATGGATATGAACCTCCCTTTCATTTGTTTTTCCCTGGTTCTTCGCCTTGTTTGCAGGGTTTTTTTTGGTTTGGTTTTTGTGTGGCACTATTTTATATTGAAAAAACCCATCCCTGACTCAAAGTAAAAAAATGAAACTAACTTATTCAGTTAATATTCTTCAACTTATTAAATTGTCGATGTAATTGATTACACTTTCAAAAAGAGAAGGTGTGGGAATAGTAACTGAATTGTGCTTCAAAGTCACTTCAATTCTTGTTTCAGTCACAAACTGTGCCTCTTTCACCTTTCTTCAGATGTGTTAAGATAAGAAAAAATTATTGCAGACTCAAAATCTTGTGATCACAGAATAAGCTAAGGTGAAGTATTCATACATATTTTCCAAATCTTCACTGTAACTGAATAAACTTTAACAGACTTCCTTCTTTCTCCAGAAAACCGTGTTTCTTGAAAACCACTGTCTGAAGAAACAATTCAATGCAATGAAAATTACAGGATGGGTAGCAGTCAATCAGCTGGTAATCTAGGTGCTATCTGTGCTCTTAACTCTAACTTCCTAACTCTAAATTCTGTGCAACATTCTGGAAATATATGTACTGATCTTCAAGTGGTTTTCTTGATAGCAAATAACATTACAGCATTTCAGATGCTCTAACTGTTAAATTGCAACATAGGTCCACGGACAATTTTACTACAAAAATGCAGTTGTTGAAAAAGTTGGCCTTAACAGTAACATGTCAGTGTAAAGCCATCATAAAATAAAAGATTAAGATGTGTTCTACACACTTGTGATGGACATCTATTAGTAAACTAATAACATATTTTCAAAATAAAAGAGAACTTAAGTAAAACTGAGGTGCAATTTTACTAAACAAAACACAATTGTAATAAAGTAGTTGGTAGTTACTAACAATCCATGGTTTCACAAGACAGATGTATTTTTCAATTAACTGAACCAAATGAAGCCACTACCATAACATAATTTAATTTCTCTGTCTCCCTTTTAAATGACCAAGTAAATATTTCAAAGTCTTCAGGCTCATTTTAAGACGCTTGCTCTGCAGACCAGACTCCATATAAATGATTGGAAAATACATGTCTTTGCCCTAGAATACGAGAAACTACCAACACTCATTAATATTTTCTGCTTTCAGGTATTCAAAATGTATATGAGAAGATAAAACATACAGCAACACAGCGGCTAAATTCAGTACAAATTCTTTTTGTGATCTTCTGCTATGCTTTTTTTTTATGGAGCTAATGCCAGCATCCTCCACCAACTTGCCATGTATTTGCTTCATACCACTTGAATCCAACTAAAGTTAAATCTATATGTTGGTGCTTTAAGTACAAAATAGTATTTGTGAAAAATTTTTCAAAGGCAAAAAATATCCAGTATCCTAGAATTATGTGAAGCACATCCTCATGAACAGAATTGTGAAACTAAATGTTCCTGATGTTTTAAAATAATGCCTTTCTTGATGCTACTGGAGAAACCTCTCAGGAACTTCTATTTTTATTGCTGCTTTTTCTCCTGTAACAGAAGGCATTTATTGTTTAGTAGGAGAGCTCAGACCAGACCAAACCTTCCACTACCTACTCTAATGTAGTCTCACAGATCTATTATACCTTTGCTACAAAACTCCATGGTAAAAGCAGAGGGAATTTCGTGCATTAACAGCCCTATCATTGCCTGAACTTGCTGGCATCGACTCCATTATTTCAAACCTACCCAGACCAGCCTTATCTGATAACACAACACTCAGACTTTACCTATGAAGAATGAGGAATAAGAAGAATAGGTCTAAATGTGCATGAATTTTAACAGATTAGGTTCATGAGTCTCTTTACCGAAGGGTTCACAACCTACTCACCAGATGATGGAGGCGTCGATTTTCTGGAACTAGGAACGATGTCACCCAAACTGGATGAAGAGTTTCCTCCTGATTTACTGGAGTAAAGTAACAAATTAGTTTGAAGTTCTGTATCTTTCTCAATATTTATTCTAGTTTATTTATTATCTGCCTTCTAACTGAGGTGCTAGCTGTGAGACAAACAGTATTTCTGGCAGTGGTATAAAATACACATCTCACACAAAATGTGTGTACATTTTGAGACCTGAGGAACTGCAAACATCAATCATACTCCCTGTGCTGCTCTGCAATTCATTCTGCTGCTCTCACTTCCTCATGATCTTAATACAATTCAGTTATTAATATGGCTACTGGTATATAATGATTAATATTAATACCCATTACTAAGACTTATTCTTAAGCCAGAGAGCACATCTCTCTCCTTTAAATGAAGAGTTGTTGATAAATTCCTCACGAAGATGAGACTCTGTTTGTCTATCATCTTTTCAATTTAATTAACGTACAAATTCTTCTGCTTTCTCAATACAATAGAGCACTTAAGAAAAGAAGTCTCTCAAACAAAGTTAAAGCAGTCTAAGGTTTTGTCAAGTTCTGCTTTGTGAAAACCTATCCAAGTCATGAAAATGAAACAACAGTTCTAGTCTTTTTATTTCAGTTACCATAATGAGAAAAGCTCTGAAAAGAATGTAAGAAAGGTTATTTCACTCTTCAAATAATTCATGTGACAGTACTAGTTTCCACTTTCTCTATCTTAAAATATGAATAAGCACTAAGTTAATGCATTTGTGGTGTAGGACAATGTTATCTTCAGTGAGAATTTCTGGAGAATGGAAGCCTCTACAATTTGAAAAGGGACCGAATCACTGGGACAGATCTGGCTGTCCCAGAAGTGTCACTAGAGGAATAAGGAATCCTGCATCCTTCTGAGGACAGCACGCTCGTGGGAAAGGCGTTTCACAGCTGGTGATTGCAGCTGAGCACTGCACAATCACGGTGTCCAAATCTAGACACGCTCTACAAACACTGCTGCCCTTCCTATTGAGATAGGAAAGCATTTCTGGCTTCCCAAATGGTGCCTAGCTCAATTCCAGGTCCATCCCACTCAAATACACTGGGAATATTTGTTTCCTTTATACGCAAAGGGAAACAAGTGACATTTGCTTCCACACGTGTTACTAGAAAACTACTTTATTAAGAATTCCACAGTAAAGGTGACATTATTCTGTCCTGTAGTATTGTTCAGAATATCTAGAAACAATCTTTTTTCTTATGCAATGATGGCTGCAGTCAGAGATAGCAAATGACTTGACATGAAACTTCCATCATAAAATGTAGTGTTCTTAAAAGCTGTATTTGTAGGCAATGAATTCGACAAGACTATTTTTTCCCTACAAGCTAACCAACAGACACTAGCTCTGGCTTACGAATAAATTCATCTTAACATTCTGTATATTCTAAAATGAGCTTTAAACATGTTTAGAAATAGCAACATCACCAAAACACGTAACAAATACTACAGAATTTAGATAAATTAATTTTAAGTCAAAAAATTCACTAACACATAGTAAATGTACTTACTGCAATGTATATTAGCAAATATTTTACGGAAAAAAAAAGGAAATAATTTCAATTGTAGGCCACCACAGACCACCAATCCGAGTATCTACTTTTTCTCTCAAATAGCAATGAAAATAATTTGTTTATTAATTAACGATATAATAAACAATGTTACATATGATATAAAAAATATAATTAATTATATATTAATTTCTTCATTGAATAAAAACATTTGTAGCTGACATTAATGATAATTAAGCA
>VWZT01016799.1:367894-384978 GCA_013397055.1 Pachycephala philippinensis
ATTTCCAAGTTGTGTCATGTTGCTCTTTTTAATGATTTGTTATTATTACCTGGAGTAGAATTTTCCTTGTTTTGCCTTTTGTTCATGCTGCAGCCTCATGTTTTCTAGTTTGACTGGGCTTGGTATGAATCCTATTTCACAGCCTTCTTTTACCAATCGTCCTATCCACCAGTCATTATTAAATTTCTACAGATTAAAAAGAAAAAAAGAAAAAGGTAACATACTAAGAAATTACTGGATCCGGGATAACTTTGTTATTAGTTTTAATTTGCAGCTATGCTATCTTTTGTAATTCTTCCCTGCAGTTAATCACTGTGCTATGTTATGACAATGAAGAATTGTGGTAATATTCAGAAATACATTAAAATAATTTTTCCTTTCAAATTATTAAAATCCACAGTGCTTAAGCAGAAACCTTCCTTCACAGACTTCATGTCTCTCCCCAGTTTTTATTTCTACCCATTTCACCATCTTTATTTCTTCTTGCTTCACAACCTTCTCCCCTCACACGAGAGCTGCTTTTGTTCTCCCTTCACGGTTCTCCTTGGTGAACACCAGAGACTTAGAATCTACTCTCACCTACTGCTACAATTTTTATGGTGCTGTAATAATCTATTTTTCTAATTCCATTTTATTCAGTTCTCTATTTAAATTAAAAAACACTACTTCTCAAATTCTCCCACTTCTCACTAAAATCTTCTGAAATATGACTGAATTCTGCTGCTTATACATACTCTGCTGCAGATAGCTCACATGATCTGCATTTTAAACTTACTATGACAGATCCACAAGAAACAGATATCTTTGGGTAACTAAAAAGACCTAACAATTACACAAGTCCACCATATAGTCCAATTAACTGAATTTCACCTTTATTAAATATGAGATATTGACTACTCTCATTCAATACCTTTATTCATACACACCCCTCCACCATGTGTTGGGGAGGTAGTTTGTTTCACAGAGGTCTATACAGCAGAACTATTTGCTTTTTCCATTCTTATTTATTCACTATTTTTGAATGAGAATAGGTCACTCATGGATGCCCCCACATGCAATACTTTCAGCGTTCCATGGGAATAACTACAATCAAACATGAATTTGGAGTATTTATGAAACTCTAACAAAACACCTGAATGTGAAGATTGCCTTCTTGAATCTGAAGCTATTAATGTAGATATTGTAGTGCATGTTTAATTATATAATAAGTAGCTTTAACAAGTGTACAGTTAGGAATAATACATGTAAAATGTGTAGGCTTCCATAAAAAAAAAATCCATTTTACCATCATTGGTGGATCACTGATACAAAAACTAAATTGCAGTATTATCTTTCATTTTGGCAACTATAGAAATCTTGTGATACTTGAGACCAACTGTAAGATATTCAGCTAACAAAAAATAAAGATTAAAATAAAAGCACTTTTAAGCTCATAAAACATAAGGAGATCTACAATATTCATCCCATGGGATGCCTTTATGAGTAAGAATACCAGCATTTGATAGGGAGCTAATCTGGAATAGCAGTTTCTCAAAGCTGTATTAGACTGAAATGTATTATTAAAATTATAACCTTTCATCACAAAAGGCTAACTAAATCATTAGCTTGGTAAAAGGAAGCCATAGATAATTAAAAACCACCATTAAATTAAAATCTGAACAGTCACTATTTTTGTCCTACAGCACAACAGATTACTATGCAAGAATATACATTTTATTAGAAGCAACAGAAATCCTAAATCCATAGGAATTTCTTCTTCATAAAGAAATATAAGCATGTGGAATTCTCTTCTGGAAAGTCTCAAAGATGAATGCTGTGTCAGTATATGAAGAGTATAACATACTTTTAAAATTGAATAACACCACACATAATACTTTCTAATTTTTTATTTTTTTGGAAATCTTGCTAGAGAGGTGTCCAGCTCTCAAGGTGCTGGCTGGAGTGAGTGATTCTTTATAATTCACCTGTGCTTGGAGTGCCAAGGAAAACAGAAAAATTAATTAAACAAAGAGCAAAATTATGACCACGCATTAAAGCCTCAAAAGATTCATAAGTGACTATGATGCAGCAGTTTCTTCATGCAGGAGGGAATCCTTCATCCTTTTGTGTACTGAGTTCTAATGAATGTGACCTAATAATGAAGATTAATTTCCCTCATACTCAATCACTGCAGTACTTTTCACCACTGTCCATGTACATTTGGAACTGAGGTTTCCTTGGTTGAGCCCTCTCAGCAGCACAAATTGGTGAACAGCCCTTGCAGACAAGAGGAGGACAGCATTGGTCCAGTATGGCATCATTATGCAGGCAAAAGCTGCTGGAGATTAACTGAGGTTTCTTTATTTCTGGGGACGAGTTAGGTATAAAATATAGAAGCAACACTGTTACTAATACGATTTTTTTTCTTTTAATCTACATAAATAATTAAAGTTTGGACAATTCAGTTCCCCCAGCACTAACAGCAGAGAGCACCAAGAGCACTGAAGGAGCAATACCTGGTGGCATACAGAGCCCTGCAGGGTGAGCAGGGCATGGCACAGACGATGGAGGGGGAGGACGTGGCTGTGCAGGGAAGGGCTGGGCCCAGGGCACCCTCTGAAGGACGTTCAACCCACCCAGACACAACAGCTGCTGCCAAACCCAGGGCAAGAGTCCAAGTCCAAGTTCAACTCCTTGTGGATCCCTTCCCACCTCTCCAGTCCAGCAGTGCAGCTGGCCTGGTCACAGGGTCCACTCCCAACCCATCTCTGGACTAGAACCAGTGGACAACCAACTCTCCTTGACAGCTTACAGAGAAAACCAGGTGTTTTTAAAGGCAATCAGCACAGAATGCCTCTTCTATTACACCTGGGGCTGCAAGAACATTTTAATCTATTTTTCCACCCCTCAGTACTACGCGCAGCCACAGCCAACGTAAGAACTCAGCTGAGCTAAGCTTCCTTTCAACGCATTTCTGGAGATTCAGAAAAGTTCAGGAGACTTTTTGTTCCTGATTTTCTCCCCTGTATATGTACATCTGAGACTAAGTTGTGCTGTGAAGAAAAATGCATAAACTTTAACAGAAAACTGTGTGTCTGGTTTATATGGAAACAGTGGAAACACTCGATGTAGAGTTTGAGATTACCACCTCATTTGAAGTGCAGATGGAATAGATGACTACACGAAACCATTTGATCTAACCAAACTGAGCTGTATTTTCCAGTACTTCAAGACTCACTGGAGAATGCTGATGGTTTTCTTTTGCCAGGACTCTGTGCCTGCTCATCTCTTCTCTTGTCACAAGGCAGAGCACAGCAATTCTTCCACACTATCATTAGACAGAAAGCATATTCCCTTCACTATATACAGTCTGAATCAAAATTATCCCCTTTTTGTGTTTAATATATATGAAAAATTATGATCATTAGCCAAGTCTGTTTCTTGGGCTTCCTTAGTCTCTGTCCACCTGTGTTTTTCTCTCTGTATTAGGAATGTTTCTTTCTTCCCTAAGGCACCTGCACTAGCAGAATCATCGTGCCTCATCAATCAGAACTACTGAGGGATCTTTCGATAGTCTAAAATGAGACAAAGGCGTAATTTCAAATGCATAGCTAGGTTGCTCTGAACTTAAAACCAATTTCCATTCCTTTTTCTACAAATTTCCAGATCCAGATGGGCCATTTTGAGACAAACCACAACAGAATATGACCAAAAGCTGGGGAACCTTATAAAATGAGGGAGTCATTCAAAAGGAAGCAGCAGGCTACAGAGGAGGGCCTGCATGTGAAAGTTACCAAGTTATTTGCTTGGGATTGTCTTGCAAGGAGCAGAGAAAGGAAATTACTTTAGGTGTTTGAAACTGTAAAAATTTAAAATTTTCAAAACTAAACTACAGGAAATGAAAAACAATGCAGCAGATGCAAAGGACCTTTACTGACAGTTGCAATGATCTTGAAACATCATTCCAGTTCTTCAGCATGGAACTGCTCACTAAATATTGTCTGTGCCTGGGAAGTAGCTTCAGTAGAAAAACAAGAGACCTGAGGATTTTGGGGTTGAGATGCAGTCACACGAATGAAAGAGAAGCAACCCTTGGCTGCTGAATCACAGCAAACTCTCATAGTACCAGATTAGAAAAAAAACCACAAATATTTTATCTTTGAATAGTCAGACATAGACATTTAAACCTATAAATAAGCATTTTTTACTAGAGAAGAAAAGTACTTGCTTTCTGAACTTCATTAATTTGATTGTAAGAAATTTGTGCCATTGCTTCTACAAGAATAGCATTTAAAAGAACATTCAATTCCTTATACACTGTTACCTTCTTTAAATAACATTTGTAAAGTGCTTTGGCAATGTGAAGTGTTATCAACATTGCAAAACAGTAGCACTATTACTCAAATAGTCCCTTAAAGAGTGATTCACTTACTCCTCTGGTTTTACTTACTTCTTTAACATGAAGAAAATCTTTAGCCTCAAATGAGATGGCCATGCCCGGGACTGGAACATCATCTTCATGAGCTGCACTGTACCCAACATTTGTCCGAACTGCAAATGCAACAGGTTTTGACTGCAAAATAGAAGATAAACATCATGAAGATTTCCCTTGCAAACACATACATATGCACAAACATATACACAGGAGATGATTTCTGTATGTTAAGCTTTAAAATCGTAAAAATTACTGAGAACTCTCAATGCATCCGTGCAAAACATAATGAAGAATCGTGTTTACTGTCTTTAGTTATTAGTATCAGCACATTTCACAGAATACAGATTTTTAGTAGGTGATAGAGCTCTGAATTAATTTGAGCTAAGTCAAATCAGTAACTGGTAATCACAATCCACTCAGTAATCCATATAATATTGTCAGCTTGCACTTCTGCTGCAAGTTCTGTGTTTGGGGGCTGCCATAGAAGGTAGGTTTTCAAGTGCTACAAAACCTAAGCTCCATGGACAATGGGGCTGCAAAAGGCATTGCAAGGGGAGCATGGCACTGCACCAACATTGCTCTTTCCATATCTTTCTTATCTAGGCACCCATGTGCTGGTCACTTCAGCATCATTCTAAGGCTGCCATCAGTGGAGCCCTCACAGCCTCAGCCCCCAAGAACTATTTGCGGAAATTACAAATTTGGAGAAGAGGTGCCAGCAGCTGCCAGTGACCCCTAAGCAAGTCATCTCACTGCACTCTGAGAGCGGAGCAATGTGTCTTGAGATCATTGTGTCATTACCAAGTACCAACCACAGAGAGTTCATTCCCCTAATTCTTTCTTACACTGCTAGCTGATGTCAGTGAGTTAGAGGATTTTCCCAAGTTTTGTTTCCAAGAAGCAGTTGCCAGAAGAGTCACACAGAAGCCCCACATCTGCACAGCTTCTCTCTCCCAGCACCACCAGTGCTGAGCACCTCTCTGCACCAGGTACAGTAATAGAAGGTGCCATCCAGCTCAGCCCAGACTACAGCTACCAAGGGCTTCCTCTTCTCAAAGGTACAACCATTTTACAGGAGAACAACATCTTTTCTGCTTCATTCTAAGCTAAACAACAGCTTGAGCTTGCTCTCCCCCCAGAGATCATCACACAGTAACCCTAGGACCCACCACTGTCTACCCCAGACTGAACTTTTAGGCCACCTTGTCATAACCAGATAAACTGTTAGAAGGGCATCCTGATATGATTACATATTCATGATTACATTTCTGGAACCGGGCATTTATGAGAACCATCATCCAAGAGTAAAATTTGGTGATTTCTGCACATCAATTAAAAAATCTTGCAGTGTTGATACAATGGGAATGTCCACTTCCTAACAGCTCAAACTTGTATCTTAGTCATCTCCTCTATAATTTTCTCAGTGTTCCTTCCACGGTTAGCCTATGTTAAAGATACCAAACTATTACAGAACTAGTCATGCCACAAAAAAGGGAGTCACACAGGCACTGGATTCCATGATATCATGTATCTTCCTTAAAAATAAAAGTTACTATAAATTGCTGGGTTTAAATATTCATACAAAACCTCAAAACTTTCCTGAATGTAAAAATTATAGGCTAACAGAGTTGCTGCTTTCTATGCTATTACTAATTTCAACACTGAAAACACAGATATGAATAAGCATTGAATTGCTAAATCTCCTAAGCAATACTTACAATCAAACAGTAAATCATCAAATAAATCACTCACTGTTATTAAAAATGATCATTTTGTTAGGTGTAGTAACCCGTCACTGTAGAAATATATCTCAGAAGAGAAACGGAAATATTAAGGAACAATCTGTGCCAAACACTGACAGGAGGGATGGTATGCTTGCTTATCCATTCTCACATTGCTATATCCTCCAGCAAATACAAAAAAATTGCTCAACCACTGTGACTTACTCCTAAAAGTAACAGTGGATGAAAGACTTTAGGTTGACTAAAGACTTTAAAATCTCTGCAGCATTGCAACAAACAGACATCTCCAGGAAGTTGATGTCCTTGACATACTTAGAGTGATCTCAAATTTCCTGTTAGAAGACAATACCTGACTACCCAAGAAAAACAATACAATGGAAACTACTCCTGAACTGTCTTAATATGAAAGAAAAGGAGCAGGTAAAAGTTTTCTGTCATTTTCTGCCATCAAAAAAATAATATAGAACTCTGAGCAGAAAAACAAAGAAGAACATTGAGCTACAGATATTCACAGAACTGGTATGTCCCATTTTAGATACTTGTCACACTGGTAGAAAGGGAGACTAAATTATCATGGGATTAGACTACAATAATTCATCTAATTGAATATTTAAAACTAATTAATTTATAGAAGTTAAATGCTAGCCTTTTTACATAAATAAATAATTTTGAAGGTTTCATAGCACTGTCAAATTAAGTACTTTTCCTGAACTACATTGTCTTGAACTAAAAAAGCCCAGTTGTTATGTAATTAGGGTCTTACGTAAAAAAAAATAATTTTTTTTTTGACACATGCATATGTATATTTCAAAACGTATCTAGCATTTGCTTACATATCCTGCAGTGCTAAAATTAGACTGGGTCAAAACAGCTAAGCACTTGCTGTTCATTCTCTAAATCTCCATGAAAATGGGATGGCAGTTTAGCACTCAGTTAATCCACAGGCTGGACTACAGGGACAAATGCTCCCAGATGTTAAACAGTTTAACATTTCATGTCTCTCCAGAGAAACAAAGTAGCCTGGAAAAGTTCATTTATCTTCAAAAAGAACACTACCATCCTGTTTTTCTTTTTTTCTCCTGTAAAAGTACAACATTCAACCAACTGAATAAACCTACAAGGAGAACAATCAGACCATGAGCATTACCATCATCTGTACCACTAGGGCAGCAGGGAACACACTGTGGAGTGAGGTTCTTCATGAACCAATTTCAGATTCTGATATAAACTCAGAATATAAATCAACAAAGCCTTATTCACCAACTTATTAACCAACTTTGGCTGTACACTTTTGGTAATGGACAAAACTTAAAGTATGTCTAGAGCAACCTTACTTGATTTTCTATCTGGGTCTCACCTCTTCCTTTACAAATTATATTTACTTTACACATCTTCATACCAACCCTCATTACTAATTCCATATTATTTACAGTAGTATTATACTCTACTACTTACATTTCCTTGTGTCACGGTTAACTCATATCATGAATGTAAACACGAGCATTTGCACATTGTATCTGTCTCGGTCAGTTTGTCATTTTAAACAAGTTTGTATCTGCTTGTTTGAATTTGTATTCAAGAAATACTTCACTCAATAACAGAGCAAAATAATACAATCTGTTCTCTAGTACTGCACTTAAAACATGACAGGATCCTTTTTTTCTTAGAACTAGTTTTAGACTTTTTATGCTGTGCAATAAACCCAGGGGAGGTGGCCCCGGGGATCCCAGCCAACGAGGCAAATTTTCTGACACGGAATTTGCTCACAGAACAGGTCATCTCCCTCATGGCCACTAATTTTGGGATTGTTGCTTGATAATCAAGGTATCTCTATTCCTCATCCACTACCAGGATGTACAAAAACTCATGAAAGCATTCTCCAAGCCATTTTCGTCTACACTTGGGCTTGATCTAAGATCTCTGATCCATCTCATTTCTTACTCTGTTACAACATTCCCACAGCAGAGGCACCTCTGTATTTACACCAGTTTAAATGAAATCAGAATGCACCTTTATGAAGGCACTGCTAGCTAAGACAAGAACTGACTCACAAAACTATTACAGTTACCATTTTGACAAAATGCTTGTCAAAGTTGGTGTCTGTGTTAAAGTTCAGAAAATGTGTCTCGTAGCAAGTTCACTCCCTCCCTATTTCTACATAAAGCTATTCATCCTTCATCCTATCCACTTTTCACAGATGCATGCAACCCTATCCTAAAAGCAAGGAATTACTCTTCTCTTGGGTAATGAATATAATGGGTGTCTCTCAAATCACTAACAAGTTTGCACTCATAAAAATTTAAAAAGTCACACCATTTCTTTCATCTGAGGAAAGGTGAATACTACTACTGAACTTTTCACTAGTAGTCTTAGTAGGGAGCAAACACGACAGATGATGACCTATGTTCAGCACTATTTTCACAGAGTAGCCCTGTACACAGTATTTGTGCCATCAACAATATTAATACTCCATGCAGGACAAAGATCAATAGCACTGTGATGGCCTAATGACTGCTGTGTTAAAAACATCTCACTTTATTTTGCCCTGCTAATGACATAGAGCCAAATACATAAAGCAGAAGCCGTTCAAAACTTCTATGTTTTACAGAATTAAGTGATTTCTATTACTATTATAAAGAAGTTTACAATGTTATGAAACCTATACTGTCACAAAAGTAGCTTGAGAATGCAAATGCAAAAATAATAAAAGAAATTTTCTATTTTACCTTTTTTACTTTTTACACTAATTTATACATCTGTTACACAAGAAAAAAAATCAAACCCACCTAAGAACACAAACAATTCACAGGAAATTTTGGTCCTAAATGCTGATTATTGCTGGAGCCTCATGACAGATAAGTAATTGTCCAATCTCTAACAATAGCACCTGCTCAGCAATCTCACTGCTAAGGAAGCAATGACAATTCATGAATGTCCCAACAGAAAATTAGAGCATATACAGCTGCTGTCACTAAAAGCAGCGATCAAAAATACAACCTCTCAGCAAAGATCAGGCTTTCTTTTACAGCCACAGGTGTGTGCACCAAACAAGCCTGGTAAGAAGCCAAAACCACAGAATAATTGAGGTAGGAAGAAGCCTCTGGTGTCTCCCAGCCCAACCTCTGCCCAAAACAGGGGGGGCTGCTCAGGGCTGTGTCCCAGGGAGTGTTGAACACCTCCAAGGACAGAACAACATAACCTCTTTGTGCATCTTGCTCCAGTATTTGACCACTGCGGTTGTGAAAAATCTTACAGGAACTATGGTTCTCTCACATATCAATGAGTGAGGAACAAAAAATCCATAATGGAAAACAAATGCTTGGTATTATAGTCCAGTACAAGCAAAATGAAGTGTTACTACAAGTAGAATTTATCAATTTCCAGTTTCAAGTGGTCTAAAAAGAGTGTTTGTGCTGTATTCAGCACTTCCAAGGAAGTGAAGGAGCTGAGAAGTACAGTGTGACACCAAAACACAGTACAATTGTAGTTAACAAGTAGCAGCCTAAGTACAATGGCACAACGACATCCAAACTCTTTTGAATTATAATGGCTTTGGATAGCACAGATCCCTTCAGAAGGATCTGGGAGAGAAGAAGATAAACACAAAATTATTTGATCTGAGTACACTTTCCCATCTGTTTCCAAATTAGGGCAACGTGAAGTATGTCCAGCCATTAGCAGTGCTTGCTCTGCTACCTTACAAAGGGTTGGCTCACTGAATTCTTGCCCAGGACACGTCACAGCTGCTGCTCTCCGGTGCCTGCCATGAATGTGCACTCTTCTGCAGGAGCAGCCAGCAAGGACTCGTGCCCCCCACAAGCCCCCCGTGTCATCAGCCTCCCACCTGGACTCAACACAGGCTGCAAGGGTTGCTGCACGGAAACTCAGCTATTAAAGCTTAATTGTGATTTTCCTTAGGATCAAGGCCTGTTGGAGACATTTTCTGAGGAAATCTTTGGATCCTTCCAGTTCCTTGGCATCCCTCCTACAGCAGTGCCTGCTCTCAATGTTGAAGAGAAGGAAAATTTAACATATCCAGCTGGTACAAAAGAGAGTCTGCCAGATCCATTTTTTTCTTAACAATAGGTAGATTTCAGAGAATTTTTTTTTGTCCTCTAGTACTCTCTAGAGATACTTTTGTTACTATTTTAGCTCATCTTCACACACAGCTTGAAAGTCATGTTTCTTACTTCCTTTTGCGAAATAGTATTTTAATAGAGTCACCGATGTCGGTTTTCATTCAGCTCAGGAGGCAGCAGAGACTGAAATAGCTGTACTGACGCACACCAAGCTTTCTCATATGAGCGGGGTCTTTTTTTATTAGACCATAATGCCAAAACTCAACAGTGGCCATGTGTTGCCTGCATGCAAGTGTGCCAGAAAGGTGCCTCTTCCACACCACCCACTTGGGGAGTAAATGGGAACCGCTGGAAACAGGCACAGCTGAAAAAGTCTGTTTGTGCTTACTGAAAACATGCTTATTCTGGCAGCAAAAGCCAACAGATGAAAACTGTCATTTGCAATAAAAATACTGTGCTGGGATTTCAAGTTCTTTCTTCAATGTCACAATGAGGACATTTTATGCTTATGAGACATCTTAAGCTTATGAGACAGCATTTTAGCAGATCTTAGCTTTTTGGCTAAACTGAGGTTCACATAGAGAAGAGATCTGTGGTAACATCTTCAGGCTCTTCACAAACAAAAATTTTCCAGGAAAAGCAAAATTCTGTGACACAGCAAGGGAAAGTAAACATTAAATAAATCAGCAATGCAATGGTTAAAAATGTAGATTCTATTACCAAAAGCTCTTGAAAAAATGCTGCATCACTGAAGTTGTTTCTTAATTGAGCGTTATGCATGCAAGTTTTATTACTGCTTCCAATATTTAAGTAATTCTGCACTTCATTTTTTTCAATTCCATCAGAAAGTCTCTATGACTGCTAGAGCCAAAGGTTAATGTTTGTCAAAATGTTTCACTTTTACATAATATTTTAAGCATGTTTTTCTAAGAAAGGATACTGAAAAGTTCTTCCTTCATTCAAAACATACATTTTGTAGCTAGACTGCTCTATTTCCAGGAATTATATGGCTATATGTTCCAAGAATGATATTTTAGAGTCTGAAAAGCCAAATGTTCTATTAGCTCTTAACTCATACACTGAACTAAAACTGAGAAGTTATGTGAGGATATGATAAACACTAGTTAGGCACTAAGCTGCCTCAATGTTCCTTCCACTTTCACATGATTACATTTTATGGCCACAGCTTATCTTATACCTCACCTGGGTATCTCTTGTTTATGTAGGTCTTGCACTACTTCTCATTTTTAAATTAAAATGGAATCTATACTGCAAATCTCCCTGAGAGCCTAGACACAGATTACATAAACACAGAGCACATATATTCAAAGCTGTGGTAAATTAGTATTTTTTAAACTTGAAAGTTAAACATCCCAGACTTAGGAAATGTGAAAATGAGGCTACCTTTAACTTAGGGGAATGGTGGTGGTATCTTTAACTTAGCCCTCACTGTGTATAGTATTACTGTTCAAGCACTAACTTCATAATAATGTATTTTCTCCCACCTCAGCACTAGAGAATCACAGCATTACAGAAGCATTAAGGCTGGAAAAGACATCCAAGATCACAGAGTCCAACATTTGACCAAACACCACCTTGTCAACTAAACCACAGCATTAAGTGCCATGTCCAGTCATTTCTTGAACACTTCCCGGAATGGTGACTCCACCACCTCCCTGGGTAGCCTGTTCCAATTCCTGAGCACTCTTTCAGTCAAAAAATCTTCTTGATGTCCAACCTGAACCTCTCCTGCCATTTCCATTGTCCTGTCACTGGTTGCCTGGGAGAAGAGACCGACTTCCTTTCAGGTAGCTGTAGTAAGCAATACCTGCTGTATCTTGCATACAGGAGGATCTCTCCTTGCAAAAACCCAAGAATGTGTGAAACACAAGGAGCTCTCCACAGCATCCAAGAACCCTTCAATGGCTTCACTTTTGCCATCAAGTTTCCAGTTCAAAAGAGAAAAGTAAGTGGTCTCTAAGGGATTATTTCTTTCTTTTTCAAATGGCAAGAGCATTTTGCCTGTCTTTATCTCCCAAGTAGGGAGCTAATGCACTAATCCCATGACAACAAAGGAGAAACAAAATAATTAACAACTACTTGTTAAATATAATCAGACTATACAATAAAGTCTATAGCTTTATATATCTGCACAGGAAAGCTAAGATAGCACAAAGCACTTTACATCTGTCATTTTCTACCTTTGGAGCACCTGACATTGTATACACAGTTTATAGGTTTTTCTATTTAATTACATGTATGTGCAATTTTCTATGTTTAATTAAAACAAACAACAAAAGGATCGCCCCAGCAGTATCTTTCTAGTGTCACACTGACATTTTCAAGCACCATCAGTATGACTGAAATCTTTATATCCATTGCCAAAAACTCCTTGCAACTTCCAGCACAGAATTAACAGACTGCAAATGGTTTAATATTCTGTAAGAGGCAGAACACTAGAGCCAAGGCACACTTTGGCTCTGCTGTTCAAATATTTGCTGAAAGCAGAACAACTGTGAGACATGGGAACCAGAGCTTTTCAAAGCAAATCTAATAAGAAATACAGTTTTATCTAACATTTTTCATTTTATTTAAAAAAAACAAAGTTTACATGAAGCTGATACAAAACATATAAACCACTAGGACAAAAATCATAGTTTTGGCAGAATGACACACATAAATAGAATAAGTTCTACATGAACAACTTCATCTATTATAATTCTCCTGTATCTTGTATCTCCTGTGTGTTGTAATCCTCCTTTCATGCTTTGGGCAAAAGGCCAGTTCTTGACTCCTCAGCCTGGCCACCACTGTGCCTATGCACATCTGGGAGAGCAGTGAGCACGAACCCCTTTCCCTCCTCTTTGAAGGAAAGAGCTCCCAGGAGATTTAGCACCAGCACAGCTGCTGCTGCACTGCAGTTCTCCTGCCCCAGTACAGGAGGAGTCATGGCCTTGCTCATATGTTCTGGAGATGCCTTTCTGCCAGAAAAAAAATCCTCCGAAGATTTAGAATTAAGATAGAGCAGTACTAGGGCTTCTGTGACATAAGCCAGGAACCAGGAAGAACCATGCAGGGGCAAAGCCAACAAAAGAGCAGCTAAAAGCCAGGCTTTGGGCCATTCTGTGTCTGAGCCGTGCCAAAAGCAGTCCATCATCAGCACCTAAAGATTTGTGGGAGCTCTCATCTCATCCCTGTCCAAAAACAGTGTCTCACAGTAACAAGGTATAAATGGAATTACTTCTCTTTAATATCTCCTAATATTCCTATTTACTTTAATATTTCCTAATATTCTTATTTACTTTTCCTTCAGACATCTCATTTGTATTCCTTGCTCAGAGCACAAGATAAAACATGTTTCCTGGTGGGTGTATGAGATGCAAGAGTGAAGTGCTGTGATGATGATATCCTTCCAGAATATATTATGCAGCTGGTGCACAGCTAGTCATCTAGCCAGCAGATGAAACATTAGCTGGCAATAAACCTTACTCTTATTATAGCCATAGAACTAAGGTTTAATTCCAGGCTGGATGCAGCAAGAGTTATTATAAAAACATGAAATAAAATGACACAGAATTGTAACAATTTTCTCTTTGTAAGAAAAGAGACATGGCACCAAAATGCAAAGTGGCAGTAAGAATTCTAATTTGGGTTTCTAGACTTTTTAAATTTACTGTACTTTCCTTGGCTGAGTGGACTGAATTTTCTGTGGGTATGCAAGGACATAATTCCTCGGGCTGAACCAAAGCTAGTGGAGCATCCTGTGCTCAGTCTGACCTGGGAATCAACCCTGTATGATACAGCTGCCTATGTGCACACAGCTGTTTTCTCCACACACAACAGTTAGTGCACATACGAGTGTTTTATTCATAAGAAGCTGCCATTTACACACTCAACATCACGCAGGATTTTACATGCCTACACCCGTTGCTGCAGCAGGTTCTCCTGGGAAGTGACAGCCACCGGCATGAAAATCAGCCCTTTCCCCTTCCAACCCCCAAAACTGTCTTGCCTTTTATTTTATAGGGTCTAGTTTATATGAGAGAAATCCAAAATTTAGTTTTTTTCTCATCGCCACATACTGTAGAGGGGAGAGCACCCAGAGGAGGATGAGGACACTCAGCAGGGGATCTTATCCCTTCTTTCTCCAGCTGGCCAGTCAGAGCCTCCCTTTGCCTTTTTCCTCTTTCTCCCGTTTTTTCTGATTTTTCCCCTGAAGTCCCTATCCCTGTAAAGAGGTGATGCACATCATCGACTCTGGATCTGGTGAGGCACTTGTGCGCACGCCAGCGAGCCTCAACACCCTCTGTGCACCAACGCCTTTTTACACGCAATAAAAAACATTGCTGGACACCAAATACGGTTTCCTAATAAGCAACTAAAACACTGCATGCTTCTAAAGCTTCCAAAAGAACAATTCAAAAATACTGTATCTTTCCTCTAGTATCAAAATTATATAAAGTCCATGGCTATACTCCAAGGAGATCTGTAATCCTTTCTGAATTGCTGGTAGTCAACCAGAAGCTTGTAAATGACTTTATGGCATAACCCATGTGCACAAAGTGACACCAGGGATACAGGAAAACAGATGGTGGACTTCTGCTCTTTATTTTTTTTAAATTTAAATTAGTTTTATTAATAGCCATTTTTTATTTCCATATTTACTTAAAGAAATTAAGAAACTGGAGTGAAGCTTAAGAGTAGAATATTGAGCTGCAATGCTGTTAAACGTTCTATGTTTTGCAAATGAAAATTATTTGCAAGATGTGGAGAATGGAAAAACAAAATACAATAAAATCAGTAAGTTATTACTTAAATTATACATTTTAATCTTGTTTTACATTTGTATTTCATCCCAAGGAAATGCTCTTTTTTGCTAGTATGAAGAACTTTTAAAATTGGTTGATTGGTATCAAAGTCAAAATTTCTAGCATGTGTTTTCATGGCTGTGTCATTTTTTGAGCCAGACACTGGAAGACAAAGGCACGTTTTACTTGTTTTCATCTCAAATGAATCCTTTTCTGCACAATGAGAATAAAAATTACTTTAAATGAATAAATATAAACACAATATTAACTTTACACAGTTCTGTAATTTTTATATTACTTTAATGCAACATTATCTTAAATTTTTAAATACTCACTGTAAAGTAACTCTTATTTAATAGTGTTTGATATCATGATGGGTTTATAGAGACTGGTTTCACATGAAAAAATACAGATGGTGCACCTAATTAATTAGCATCCTGTTAAAAACTGAAGACAATTATCTGTTTAGGTATCGCTAAACAATTTACACAAACTTCTTTTTGTCACTCTGCATTCTCAACAATATGGTAACTAAATGAAGTCCACTGCGTAACAAAAATCATGTCTTATCAGAGTTGTGAGATAACTGCATAAGCAGAATCTACATGAAGATAACATTTCCTATCCAGAGATAGGAGGAAAAATATGTTGTCTAGCACAACAAATATACAGGCCTTCTCTGAAGTTCAGACTGCACTGTGAGATAGATCGTTGAAACTCTCTGATTTAAGGATAAAATCAGGGAAAAAAGCCAAAACAAACAAGCCAAGGAAGGGACACGAAAGAGACACATTACAAGCAATCAAGCCTGAAGAAGATGATAAGGGTTTTATTTGAATAATTACCAATTATATAAAGAGAGTTCAAAATGTCTACTTAAACTATGTAGACATTTATGAAGAATGGAATCCAGCAGGGCTAGAGTAACATCTTTGAGTGTCCTGGAAACCACAAGCAGGGAAAACAAAATAAAAGGGGCTCTTCTAGGGTTGTTTCTAATCAGTTGGTAGAAACTGTTTAAAATGTGAAAGTGGAAAGAAACAAGTGATCAGGATTTTGAAAAAAGTCATCAACAGTCAGGAAAGACTGATAACAGGGGAATGAACACAACGGTCTTTGTAAAAGCAGATTTTAATATACTTGCAGTGCATTCTCAAGTATAAGCAACTCAAGTCAAAAATAAGTTCAGGAAAGTGACAGGTCCTCACTGAAATCATATTAAAGGCACAAGTACAAACTAACCTATATGAAAAAGATGGACAGTTCATAACCTGAAACTTTATCATACGAATACACCAGAGAAAACAAAGAGGGGGAAAATCAGCATAAAATTATCTATTTCTAAACTGGAAGACTGAACTAAATGAAAAAATAGAGCACAATTTATCAGGACAGCTGTAGATGGCCAGACACT
The DNA here is from genome assembly GCA_013397055.1 of Pachycephala philippinensis. Classification (NCBI taxonomy): domain Eukaryota; kingdom Metazoa; phylum Chordata; class Aves; order Passeriformes; genus Pachycephala; species Pachycephala philippinensis. The sequence continues at coordinate 384,352 of VWZT01016799.1, forward strand.
CATCAACTCTGTGTGAAAGAAGCACTAAACTGACTCAATGGTTGTCCTAATGACAGGATTTATGAACTGGATCTCAATTAGAAATGACTGCCAAACATGTGAAAGTCAGTACCCCATGGAAGATGCCCAGGCAAGAACACAGCCCACATGGCCCAAAACAATCAATCTGAGGGGGTCTGGGGCACCATGCAGCATGTGCTGCACTGTCTTGAGCACAGCACTTCAAGACAAGGTTGAAGGAAGAAGAGTAACAGATTGGACAGGAGCAGCAATGATGATGGGGGGTGTAGAACACAGCAGGGAGAGCAGAGAAAACTACTTATTTTCTGTCAGAAGGTTCAAGAAAAAGTTATGCAAATACCTATATTGTAGAAGAACAGACTTCTTGGGAATGCCTTGAAATACCTTTAAGTCTTAATTTCATTTTACTGTCTGAACTTTTTCACATTTACATAAGTTTATTTTAAAAACAAAACATGTCAAATCTTACTAAACTCTTTTAGTTTCAGACTTTATCTCCAGCCTTTGCCAGGTATTATGTCCAAAGTGTGATCATTTAATACAAGGAAGGAAGGAAGGAAGGGAGGGAGGAAGGGAGGAAGGGAGGAAGGGAGGAAGGGAGGAAGG
>VWZT01016799.1:385080-419926 GCA_013397055.1 Pachycephala philippinensis
GAAGGAAGGAAGGAAGGAAGGAAGGAAGGAGGATCAACCACAAGGAAATGGACAGCAGAACTTAACATCCACAAAACATTCAATCTCTCTCTTAGTTTCACTACTTCCACTTGGTCGAAGTCATGCTGTACATTATGGAGTCAAGAGCACAGCAAATCTCCTCTCGCATATCTCACAATATTGTTTTCTATGAACTGAGGTATTTCTAGTGAACTATTTATTTCCTACCTTTTGTCCCCAAAGAAAGCAAGCTCCACACACATATATTTTGGATTAGTTTATTACTCTTTTCTGGTACTCTATGAATTTCTCATGTTTTCATTAATGTGGCATCTAAGTGCTAGGTATAAAAATTCATGCAAGCATTTATAGTCACAGTGATGTAGGAACAGAGAGAAGCATAAAAAAAAAAAAAATACTAGACCCAGAGTGACAGAAGAAAATATTTATTTTTCTTGGATGCTAAAAAGAGACAAGGTGGGGTTTATTTCAACTGAACAAGTGACTAAATTGTTGGGCAGAAAACAAGCCTTAAAGATTACTCAGACCAGAAGCCATCAGTAGAAGGTCAGATCAGGCAGCAACTTACTGAGACACAGTGCAGAAAAGTGGCCCATAAAGCCCTCCTAGATCCCTCACACTAAGGGGGGTGCCTAGATTTGCAGGGAAGAGAAACAGATCAAGGCAACATCAATGGTGGCAAGTGAGCAGAAAGACCACAAGAAGACAGAAACAAAGTGGAAACTATGTCAGGAAATGGAAGCTCACAGGAGCTAGAAAAACAGCGAAACATCCCGGATTGCCGAGCCCAAAGGACATCACCAAGAAGTTAACATGGGTATTCAGACTTGCCCCCAAAGCCAACCCTCAAAACCTAAAGGCACAGAAAGAAAAGCATCAGGTATGAGCTACTATGAGGCTGGTGCCAACCCTAAAGCCACCAGGCAGTGCAGTGGCTTCAACACCCACACTCTCAAGAAACAGGCAGGGGAAAGGCCAAGAGAGGTGGAAAAGGTGGCATTCCAGAGGGTATTTTATTCAGGATTATCTGCTGCAGGGAAGCTAACACAGAGGGTCAGGTAACAATGATGTGGCCTCCACAGGCCAGACAGGGGAGTGTTAGAATTCACTCATACAAAGCTTTTTACACCTGCCCGAAATGTGACATTTAAAACACCCTGAAGACTGAAAAAACTGTCACGGAGGAAAAATAAATAAATAAAAAGGCAAAGAAGAGAGAAGGAGCGAGACAGCTTAAGCTGTGAAAGAGTGTGTTAGGAGAGAAATTGGTGGGATGCTCTCCTGTCACTTGTCTTTGAGCTGCAGATGACTGAGTTTGCTGGGCCACTGGAAGCAGCCCCAACCCATGAGCTGGTACTGCCCTGCATCTCACACTGCTCAGGGAGAAAATCAGCAGAAGGAGATAGTGGTAGATCCAGCCTTTAGCTTTACCTCTGACATGATTACTACACAGCTCTCCCCAGCTGGCAAAAGTACAGCAGCAAGCAAAGCAAGGATAGAGTCTATTGCTCAAAATATATTTTAAAATTCATTTCCCCACCTTCTTTTTCATCTTTACTTCTCCCCATCACCTTCAACTGTTGTGCCAAGCATAGCAAGCATATCCAAAGTGCAAAACTGTTCATACTCTATGTTACTTGGCAGACTTTTCTTGCTAAAATGTGTATGTGATAGACCCAGGGGCCACAGAGATAAAGGAAAATCTGGGAAGCAACGAGAATCTTAAAAAATTCAGTGTCACAATGAAATGCAGCTTTCAAAGTAGCTGAGGCTGGAGAATCGCCTGGCCTCTGCTAGACATTTTTGTCATGCCTCCATCCTCCCTGGCCACAGCACTGCAGCCAGGTGGCACCAAACAAAGGACCCCTGGCAAACACAGCCCTGGATGGCAGGGATGGACCTGGCTACGCTGCCAGGACAGAAGCAGTGACCTGCTGCTCAGGCAGCAAGTCTGCCGCCCTGTATATCAATTTGGCCCTTTTTGTGGCATAAAACTAAAAAAAAAAAGAAACAATAAAAAAAAAAGATTCCAGGATAAATTCTATCTTTTCCAGCTGTTTCTACCTTTGTGATTGGAGGTACAAAACAAACACCAATTAAATTTTCTCAGCAGTTACAATTGTAAATTCATTCCTTTTATTTATCCTCATTTTATGCAACAAGTCAAAGGCAAAAGTTATAAACAGAGTTTAAGTTGGAAGTATTCCCCCTTTTTAATTGTCCAGCTCAGTATAATATGTTCTGGCCATGTAACTCAACGTTCTCATAAATCTCCCAAAGCCCAAACCCTTCTGATTTACCAGCACCAGTGTTATTTTCTCACAGTTTTTCTTCTTTTTTTTTCTTTTCCTGCACAGGATCAAATTGGCCATTTCTGATTTCAGAAAGAACAAGAAGGTGTTTGGTTTACGATGATCTTTGCATTGAGACTGTACTTTTCTTTGCTCTGACCTTCAGAACCAGTGGAACTATGGGAAAGCAGTAAACCAAAGGAAAAGTGTGAGACTTTTACACTGGGTGCCCACGACTGTGCTCTGGTGCTCATCCAAGCAGCCTTCCCACACACCATAACCTCTGCACCCAGCAAGTTTTCAGTCTTTTACACACATTTGACAGAGGGAGTAGAAGTCTAATACATAGAAGTACTCTTAAATTTTGTGATGATATAGGTGAGCAGGTAAAAGCAAAAAATGTGTAAACAGTGCAACCAAAACAAAAATGTCACCACACTTCGCAATCAACCAAAAGGCAAAGTCACACAAAACCAGTATTTAATAGTAGCATTGGAGAACTTTGTAGTAGTCCAGTAACATACCAGCTTCAACAAGTTCAATGTGAAAAAAGATCCGGGGCCTACAAACTACATTTATTATACTAAATATCAAATTCAGCTAAACATTAAACTCTACAACAGATAACAAAAAGACATTCTGTGAAAAAGCTAAGTTCTTTCAAGCCACCTATGAGAGTGTTTTTCTGCCTGTTTCAAGCAGTGAGGAGCACACTGCCTTTCACTGGCTGAGTACATTATACCAGATTGGAACCATTAACACCAACACCAACACCAACCAATGAATTCCTTGGGAAGCAGAAGCCATGGCTGACCCAGTAACCCTTGAGAGGCTTAGGAAAAGCTTAGGGCTTTTAAAAGCATAGCAGAGACAAGCACCCGGAAGATCCTTTATCTTAAATACTGTGTCTTCTCTGGAAAGAGAAAATCTACTACCCCAGTGAAGAGACCTTGGAAGACCTATCCTTCTTCTCTGAGGGGGGTATTTAGTCAGACTGCTGAGAGAAGCACCATCCCATGGGATGCGGGAGGGCAGGGAACAGAGGGAGGGGACTTTAATTCCTGGGAAAATGCCTCATGAGGTCAGGACATTACTGCTGATCCAGCCAAGAAAAGGGATGCAACTGTTCCCAGAAGGAAAAGGAAAGAAGCAAACAACACGAAACCTTTAACCTTTGTGTTCACCATATCAAAGTGGTCAACCAAAGGGTAATGGTAGCTGACTAGCTTTCACTTCCCATAACCTCACAAACCATTAGACTCCTTGGCCTTGTCATTTCTCTCCCACCAGCATTTCATGAACTGTTTCAAGTATTGTGAAGATTTTACCTTTCCTTTTTCGATTTTTTTTTTTCAAACTATAAAAGAACTTGTTTATGAGATCACAGTGGCAAAGATCTGTTGCCTTTTTTTCCGTCTTCATCTTACACATAAATAACTGGTTAAATGAAATCCTAGATATCAATGTCAAAAAATAAAAATAAAAAAATAAAAATCAACTCATTATTAAAAAAACCCAAAACTTGTATCCAGTGCCAAGAACAGAAAAAGGCCAAAAGGCCAGGAAAGTAAACTCCCATGTTAAGCCAGACCTAGCATTCCCGTAATGGGCAGTGCATATGAAGGAAAGGACTAAAATCTTCTAAGGCTTAGAAATTGCTACCCTTTTGTTTACATACAGAGGAAAACGAGAACATTCACAAGTAATTCAAGTCTTTGAGGTACAGGATAAAGGGTATACTTAGAACACACAACACTACAATATCTTAACATTATAGTATCCCATTTTTTTTAACATGTGCTACAAAAGATGTGCTATTTTTCTGTCGCCTTTACAGACAACTTCCATACAGGGTAACTGTGCTCCCAGCCAGAAGACAGAAATGAAGATGGCAATTAAGATATGCCAGTTTAGATCTGCCACTCCTATAAACTTCACTAGTTCTTGTGCTTGAAAAGAATACTGTAGCCAGAATATCTTCCCTCTTCCCACCAGGACATTCAGAATCTCTCCACCTTTAACTGCACGCATTCTCTTGGCCCTCACAGACCTTTTTGCAGCTTAGAGAAGCTCTCAACAGGCTCCTGGATTTCACTGTTCTGACCCCATTCCTCCAGCCTAGGGCAAAGCTGCAGCCAAAACCTCTGCTGCTCCCCTTGCTAACAGGCTGTACAGGGAAAGGACGCGATCCCTCTCCACTGTCCTTCAGTGGAAAGCTTCAGCCTTTCCAACCTGGCTGCTCTCTCTGGCAGTCCTGTTCCTCAGAAATCCCACTGACCACTGCAGTGCTCTCACTGATTGTTGCTCTCCATTCAGTATCATACCCCTGCTCCCTCCTGGCTCCCTAGTTTCTGAGAGGATAATAGTGTTTTTTGAGCTAATATTTTGTGGTTGCAGTGTTGGGACACGCTGTCAACATCACACAACCTTAGGGAACTCAGTTTGCTCAGTTAACTTGGAAGTTAATGTGATCCCCTGAGTAAGTTAAAATGAGCAGGATCAGTCTTGGTTTTACACCACCCTTTCAGCAAGGTAAGATCTGACAAAACCTTCCTCTTAAAGTATATTGAAGCATGGCCATTTTCCACACTCATGTCCAAGGAAGACAGAACAGCGCAGCACACCACGACAACAAATCACTTAAGTGAGAAATGCAAGTAAGAACTGCAAAAAACCCTGAGGAACTTCTATATTTTTATTTGTGTTGATCAAAACTCAGGATATTGAATCCTTATTGAACTTAATGGAGTTCACTAATAGTGACACGTCAAGGTGAGGAAGGAGGAGACCCAGCTCCCTCGGGCACAGGCAGCTGCTGCCCCAGGGAACCGGGTGGCTGTGGCTGGTGCTGCTCTGCCACCGTGTCCCCACGGCAGCGGCTCCTGCAGCTCCTGCTCAGGCTCCTGGGAGCCTCCTGCCTCTGCTCACGCACAACACTCCTCACCCTCCTGTATAATTCAGCTAAAATACAAAATTGAACACGTAGTATGTGCATTATTGAATTATTTAAGGAAATACTATGCAGGATCTTAATCAACAAGACAGTTTAGGGTTAAGACTAAGCAGATATTTCCATCAAAACTGTTAGGAGAAATGCTGCTTCCCAGCCTTGGTTATGGAATGGGAAAGGCTGCTGATGAAAACAAGCTGAGGGAAAGCAATTCACTATCTACTGATTCTGTAAGCAGTCCATGAATGACAGATCTCCAGCCTTTCTGCCCTGCCTTTTGACCAATTTCCTACTAAAACATTTCTTTTTCCAACATAAAAAGGGAAATTGTGCTACAGGCTCTAAATTTTTATTTCGTTTACTTGTTCCAAATTGTAACTAAGCTGTACTGATCAAAAGTTGCAGACTTGTTGCCCCCAATGATGCTTAAAAATTGATTTGGATTAGAAAGTCATAGGTTTGAATAAAACTATTAAGAAATTACTTTTAGAAAAGTGTAAGAATCATTTTACTTAAGTTACGAAAGAAGAAATAATAACAATCACTTTCCAGAAATTATTCTATTTCAGAGAAAGTTAATCTTCTCAGTCTTTTGTAGCAGTTTTATCTAAACCTGTAAGAAGTCAGAAGCTCAATTTTGCCCCTGAGATATCCTGGCAGACAACTTCTATATCCATCAGAAAGTTCCAGGACAACTGGAAGCACAACTCATTAATATAAAATAATATATAGGGTAAAAACCAATAGTGAAGTATTCTCTAAGGTACTCTCATGACAGGAGAACATTGACTGAACTTTATTGACTGTTTTCAAAGTGTGATAAATCAGCTGCTTTGAAATACTATTTATTACTAATTTAAAACAAAAACATGTTTTATAAAGATGTGATAATCAAATGAGAGTATTCAAAACAGAAAAAGTCTCTTTTTTTCATTGCATTAATTTGCCAGTAACAATTTTGCATGTAATACAAGATTTTTGAATTTCAATTAGCTATCCAAGTATATGACTATATGACCAATTCCCATTTAGCAGGGTTACTGTCCTCCATTCAGTGCTGTTATTTCCATTAGTAACCTTTGCAAGTAATATGATAAACCTATCAATTGTGAAGGCCATTACTTTAATGCAATAATCATAAATTGCCTTTCATTCGACATTACTCCTACACAAAAAAATGACCAAGCATCACAAAGGCTAATTAAGAAATCACATATATAACTTCCAGGTGCAAAGAATATCACATTGAAGAACCAGTCTTGAACAAGAAGTTGCAAGACAGAAATCCTGAGTAACACACCTTTCAAGGAGGAAATGGTAAGTCTCTTCTTTAAAAATACAAAATTACTAGCACAGTAAATTCTTACAAGAATAATACTAGTGACCATGCATAGACTAAGACCATGGCAAACAGTTTTTTCTTTGTTCTTACTCTGATTTGTAACCAGCTTAAAAATTGGGAGCATTTTACCATGGAAAATGTTGCACAGATCTAAAAGGCCCCAATAAAGAAGCTTATATTGCTACCTGCATGCATTCATGATTGACTAAGCCTTGAAGTTCACAGTACAAACTGTGAAGTCACAGGTATTCAGATCTGTGATGTGCTCTAAATATAGATAATTTAGGTCATAACCATAAGAGATACAAACAGTCCTCTGAGATAATCCTCATGTGACACTGTTATTACTTTAAAAGGAGTATTTCTATAATAACTCTTGATTAAATATAGAAATTTGACAGCAGTGACTGAATCTATATGCTATATGGCTTTTCTGTAAGGCTTTTCAAACAAATTTTGCTGTGCAGTCACTGGACAGACAGTGCTAAAGTTGCTCACAACTGGAAAGAAAACTCCCAGCTGGAAAACAAACTCAAAATTGGTTTTCTTCTTGATAAATGGAAGTCTCCTTTCCAGGCATTTTGCCTCTTTTAAAGATGTATTCTAGAATGTCTTCAGATATAAAAATTCATTTCAGAAAGAAAAAAATAAATAAAAATGAGCCTATGTATAGCCCTTCCCACAAAGAAATTTGAAGTAGATACCATCAACTTTCTAAATGTCACTAATCACTTCACATTTCACCTGTTGTCACTGTTTCCATTACTTCCCAGAAACCTTGAAATCATGAAGGCAGTAATGTGCTGGAGTATCTAAGTTACTTGCTGAAGTTATTCAGAAAAGAAGACTTGAAATGTAGAAGCAGAGGTGCACAGATGGCTACATGCACTAAGAGGCAGTTTTCAAAGGTGAAACAAGGCACATTCACTTTTCTCCCCTCCCCATCAGTTAATGACTTTATGAAAGCAAGCAAGCAGTGTAGTCAATATGCATAATTTTTAAGTCTTGGATTATTTGGTTCTTACTCTTAAAGTCCATGGTCTTAAAAAAAAGGCTTATATTCTAGTCCTTACAAATGTGAAAGAAGTCTTGAAAATATTTCCCAAACCTTGCCTAAAGGCTCAGAAACTTGGGAGCACACTTAAAAAATGATATTAATTTTGGTGTTAATCCTGAAAATTCTTGAGGTCTGAAACTGGGGAAATTGCACTTACTTCTCTGATCTTTCCCCCCCTTTTATTTCCATCCCTTCATTGTCCCTTCATCACAAGCTGTGCTTCTCAGATCTCCTAAATTTTTGTTTATTAAATTTCTTTGGGGTTTTCTCCTTCCTGTTTCTCGAAGGACTCTCACCACATCCTCTCTCCCTTCTCCTGCTAATTGTGTCAGTATTAACTGAGTAACTCTGCCCAGTCCCTCAGCCCTCGGTGCTCTCATGATGCCTCTCTGGTATCTCTGCAAATCTTCATTCAAAGGTTCACTGGAAAAGATGAAGTTGGCAAGAAGTGCCAACTGCAAATGAAGGAGCATATAAACATCAACATTCTGCAGGCCTTGGAGACAAAGAAATAAAGCACTGCTGTCTCTTGTGACAGGCCACAAGCCTATTGTTAAATTAACACCACAGATCCGAGGGTCTCGTGCTTCCCTGCCGGGACTTGCTCCTATCAGAAATTATCTAAGTCCCGGTAACTGGCACGCACTTTGCTTTACCTTTTGCCCAGCTCTGTGCAACTGTGTTATGTAACACCTACTGGATATATTTCTGCAACTAATCAGTAATAACAAATAATGACCCTATGTGGAGTGGACTCTCTGTGTCCCTACAATAAAGGGCCCAAGGGCTAGAAGCAACTTGCGCAGTGTTCTAAGACTGGCCATTAAACAACACAGCTCAGGCACTATGTAAAAACAGTGTTAGGAGATAAAGAGAGAACACAGAACCTTTATCAGCACACATAAAGCACAGCACACTCAGCAGCAATAGTCGTCATGGAAAATTAAAGCCCAGTGCCAGCCCCAAAGCATGCTGACCAACAGGTAAGAACAAGATGGATCTTATATGGAAGAGGAAGAAACCACCAGTAAGGATGCTGTGATGACTCCCTGCACCCCCACCCTAAACACAACAGCTGCCACTGACCTTAGGACCCAGCGGTGCAGAGGTAAAAAAGGAAAATATCAGAGAGTTTGTGTGTATATCCTTTCAACCGCATATAATTCTAAGCTATTGAAATTGGAATAACAATAGTTCTTTGATTAAACTAACAATAAATTCCCAGCTTTCCATATAAAGTACTTGCTTCTGTCCATTCCTTTTATGAGTCAAAATCTGGTAATGACTCAACCAAACTTCTCCCAAGACTTCAATCTCCCCAAATCAAACACGTTGGTGGCTACATGTAGAATTTGGCTCTTTTTCCCTAAAGATTTACAACAGAAAAAGCTCAAACGTTTTTGCCTCCTCAAAAATATGTATGTTGTTAGCTAAACTTAGCTGGATGAATGGACAGCATTTAATCATGGTTCTTTTCCACATTACTCAATTTTTTCTCTTCAAAACTGTTGAAGGAGCATCCAGCCAAAAATTTTCAGTATCATATTTCTTCTATCTTCATTCTACTCTTTTCAAAAATCACAAATACGATAACTTTTTTTATTACTACAATTAATAAATAAACCAAAACCAAAGTTCGCTGGGGTTATACTTATGTTTTTCTGTTGTATAGAGAAAACTTTCATTTGTAGAAATGTGGGCTAATCATTAAAATTCTACTTACTATAATTTTTAAAACATACTATAAATACAAAAATAAACCCAATGCACCAGGAGTGGACACAACCATTCCCATGTCACTTAAGCTGTATCTGCACTCTGTTTTCTTTTATAAAAATAAAGTTTGAAGTGCTGATTTTTTCCAAGCTGATGTTGCAGGTAAACTTCTCCTTGGTCTCCTTAATTTTCAAACTAAGCAACACCCTAAGGTAAAACTTGTAAAAATTTCTGCTTATGCAGGACTTCAAGTCATATAAATCAGAATTAGACATTGATTTTTTCTTTTATTTGCAGGCTTATACATCTGGTAAGGAAAAGAATAAGAGGAATCTTTTAGGTTAAATATTGTTCAGTTTGACACTGCCAAGAGCTGGTTTTAGCCTTTGAAAGTACCAAATGTTCCCAAACAGAAGAACAAAGTTAGAGCCACATCCAGAATTCAAGAGGCAAATACCATCTCTGTTTTATCCTTTCCATGTATAATGCTGAGGGCTCCAAAATCAGAGCGCCTCCAAAATTATTGTTTGCAAATTCTCTACCTCAGCACAGTGAATAGTCCTTTCAGGGCTCCTGATCTGCAACCTGGTGCCAACCACTGTGAGAGCCTGCAGAACGTATTTGGTGGTTAGAGTGAAGGAAAGCAGTTCCTTTGGAAACCCAGAGATCCAACCAATAAATAAGGCATGAAAACATGAAACGTTTCTGACTGTTACTCAGTAATCTTGAAAGAACAGCTATACAAGTATGCTCGATGTATGAACAGTTTAATACCTCACATTCCATCAGATTTGTAATCATTGCACCTTCTTTTCTACGGAAAGTGTTCCTCTGCCATAAAAAAACACAGGCAAAGGAAGCTCAGCAAGAGAAACTGACTGGGAGGAAAACAAATGCAACAGATACTAATGCGATGGCATTATTTGCAACGGCAAACCACACTTTTAATATTAGAAGTGTCAACTTGCCTGTGTTTTTTCATCAGACAAAACACAGTAATTAAAAATACATCAACTATAGAGATGCTCTATTCTATTTAAGAGACATTTAATAGACTAGACTACTGCATTTACCAATATTGTCTTTGTCATCACAACACACAGGGCAGGAAGAAAAGTTTCAACATTAAGGAAGCAAAGAAACACAGAACCAAGAACAATAGGAACATTACTCTCATTCTGTGGACTAGTGATCATTTTCAAGGAGAGGAAAAATGTCTGACACATTATAAGATTATTAAAAAAGCCAGCTAACTGCCAAAAAATAGAAAAATAATACCAATATACTAAAAAGGAAATGGAAGGGATTAAATGCTCTGTTCCTGATGAGAATACAAAAAAACAAACCACCAAAGAACTGTAAGGAAATCACACAAGTGTGCATTTGGAAAGAATTCACACGTTCAATGATCCTTTTCCTCACTGCTGTAGAAAAAAAGAAAGTTCCTGCTCTCTTGCAAGCCAGTTTCATTCTGGCATTGAGAATTTTATCCAACTTGCTAATTGCTTGGCAGAGATGTGAATGAAGACAGTTGAGAAAGACGCCTAGATTAGACTAGACAACTAGCTTAGACAATGAAGGATAGATGATGTGTGCTGTCTACACAGCTGGTTTTATTTCCACAGCTGAGAAGCCAGCTACTGGTGATGAAGGAGTTTCTGCAAAGCAGGTCTTAGCCTTCCCCTCATAATTTCCTCTTTAAACAAGAGGGAGCTTTCAACATTTCCAGAAGTGACACTTTTTTACTGTGATGGCTGGTGCCTCATCTTCCCACATGACAGGCAGCAGCTCCCAGCCCCTCCTCATCCCCTGCACCACTATCTGCCTACGGAGATGCTCCAGCCAAGCACGAAGGAAAGGAAAAGGCTGCCCAGGGACTGGACACCTCATCATCATGAATAATAAGGAGAAACTGAGGAAAAGGGGAAAGGAAAGAACCAGAAATCTAAAGAGACTAAGATGCCAGGTAAAATATACATAGAGATTGAGAAAAATGAGTGTAAAACCACCACTAAACAGAGCTGTTGCAGTTGTCCGACAAGATGTCGATGCAATCCCCTCTTCTAATGAAATCTAGACAAACCTTGCATTTCAGGAAATTAGGACTAGTCAGTTTATATCTAGATATAAAGTAGATATCCACCCTATAAAGTACCTTTTTGAGAAATACAGAGGTGAGATGAATGGCCCTGGATCAGATGTCATGTACTCATTATTTATGAAGTGAAGCAGAAATCTTTTACAAGGTACTCTCAAGGGTATTTTAATAATGAAAATGAGCCCTACTTCAGAATGACCTTCAGACATGGCTTTACGCATATTTTCAGTTCCTTTCAGCCAACATTCTCACCATGCACTCACATAACAGCAATTCCAGCAAGGGAGCTGGATCACAGCATTCATCTACAGTAAATTGTTAATTTTTACATCATTAACCGATTAATGTAGTCCAACAGAAAACAAAAATAACTAAATGAATTCTGCTTAGGAACACGTTTAAATACAGTATATTTGGAATATTGGAATATGTTCCTTTTTAAAATGTAAACTTTATTTAGTTGATGACTCATGTCTTTCTTCAAGTAACTGTGGAATAAAAGCACTTAGCTTCATGGACTACATTTTGACTTAAAGTTGAAAGAATTTCTTTCACTATTTAACATGCAGAAATTCACTGCAGCCTACTTACAAACAAGCAGACTTCTTTCACAGTCAGTGCAGGCTCATTTCTTTACCTGTATCTCCTATTTGCATACATACATTATACATGTAATAAGTGCCTGCCTTGATAGACATTCTAAACTGATCAGAGTAATTTTAAAAAAATTTTAAAAGCTTATCTGCTAACTTCTACTTAAACTAGGCTAAACATAATGACTAAGCCAAGACTTGAATACAGAATTCATATTTCAATTTAAAGATTCAACAGTAAACAAAATGTTACTCAAAACTGGGTTTCTGCATATGCAGCCTACCTCCTCTCGGCTTAAGGGGAAGTACGAGAGATTTAGGGTCCATTTAATATATAACACTTTTTTTTTTAAGTTCCAGAATGACATTAAAATATACTTATCAAATTTGACCCTGAGAGGAATTACTAATTTAAATGTGGTGTATGTGTTACTAAATAGATCCGTGGTACTTTTTCTGTAATGAAGCTGATCCAAGAAATTCACCCTTTAATGGGGCTGAAACCAGGTCTCAAAGCAGATATTCGGGGCAAGACAAATGTCATTATGGTCTCAGCACCATTCACTTACCACGCCAGCCTGAGCTGGCTTTTAGCAAGGATGTGAAATGTTTGAGCTACTGGTCAGGGAGTGCAACCAATTTACATGTTTTCTACCTCTAAAAGCAGACTGGAGGTGTTAAAACTTCTCTTGGCCATCCCAGAGGGGACACACTGAGGAAGCATGTGTTGGGATTCAGAAGTGAACAAAAGGATCAGAAGCATCTGCAGAATGTTTAAGGAAGATTTGAGAGATTTTATCCTCTCTGCCCCCTTCCAAATGAAACAACTTTCTGCAGATACAGAGTGCCTCAGACAATGTGCCATGAACCACAAGCAGTGGCTTACTACGATGTTTTTAGCTATGTTTTCTGAAACACCACTGACCACCACACCCAACAGCCTCTTCAGTATGATAGTGATGGAGGCATTACAGCAGAGATTTTTACTGCTGTAATACAGTGTTTAGCACCAATCACTTGGCCTTTTACAGCTAATTAGAGAAGCCTTACTCTCCACGCATGAAATTTCTTTGGGTGTTATTCAACTCACTGCTAAATTTGACAGTGTTATGCAAGAACATGTGCGTCCCCCACCTCTGCAAAAGGTTTCTCTCACATGCATACTAGATACTGATTTCACACAGGGCCCAGCATTTGCTAAAGCTTTTTCTGTCCTCAGAGTAGCTAAAGCAACACACAGCAGCTACTCAACGTTTGCTAAAAGAAATAATACAGTTAATTTGCTGAGTCTTCAACAATTTATCTTCCTTTTACTGTATCAAAGACCTCATACTTTACTAAAAATCTCAGACTTTATATATCAAATGTGAAAAATCAAAGTCACAAAAAATATTGAATGTACTGAAAAAGCTATGAGAAAATAACTTAAGGACTTTATATTTAAGCAAAAATCTACTATAGTGAGAAATAAAAATACTTTTTTAACACATAGAATTCTGCAAAAACTTTGAAAGAAACCCTGCAAAAACCATATTTTGACTCTCTGAAAATCAATACCAGATTGATCAACTAAATTTATATTCTTTGAACAATAACAAGTGTGCTCTTAGACCTTGATTAGCTGCTTAATTTAAAACCTAAATTCACACATTATGTTCTGAACTGTCCCAAAAATATTCTAAGATATTATCTTCTATTTCCATTCAGAGTCCTTCCACTGAAAAAAGAGTATTAACAGATTCAACTGATTTCATAAGACCTTCTTCCACTTTTATCTCCATCTAAACTTTCAGGTTGGCTCCATAAGAAGACTGAAAAAAAATACCTGGAGCAAAAGAAACTAACTTAATTCCTTGATATAAACCAAGAAGAATGGTATCCAACCTGGGTCTCCCATATATCTCTTAAATGCTTAAATATTTCTTAGCCCTGAATTGGAAGAGGGATCAGTACACGAGTTTTTTTCCAGCTGTATTAATGTGACATAAATCCTTATGTGTACTTTGTCACTTGGTATCTTCTACTTAAAATATTTAAAACAAAACAAGTAGCTTTAACAGGGAAGAACATTTTTTGTGGGTTTTGACATGGAGGTTCCTGTGTTAGCTGTGGTTTACAGAAATTCCTGAAAAGAAAGTATTTTATTGATGAAAATCACCACTTCTTTTTCAGATCTTTTTAAAAGAACTAACGTAATGTAGTTTAAAAGAACTAACTTTTATGATGTCTAGAGCTTGATGCTATAAGGATAAACATAATCTGAACAGACATCATAGCAGTATTGACACTGAATACTCCATATGAGCACCTAAATGAACTATCTCACAAAACAAATACATGCTTTATCACTTCAAATAAATAAATTTAGGACTTGAAGTTATTTTGGTTTGTATAGATACATAAGAAACCTGACAGTATCAGTTATGCATCAATTTTTTTATAGTTTTTCAGAAGAAGAAGTGTTTCTGTGTTAATAAAATTTATACTACTGATACACATATGATAAATTTTATTTTCATAGAAACATCTGAGAACAAGATACAGTTGTATTGTATTTAGTGGCCTTCCATCTCTGCAATTCCAGGCCCTCATAAAGGAGTGGGTATGGTTTATTACATGTAGTGTGGGGTGTCTTTCATGTCAACAGATCACTGTGGTGAGAACTTCAAGTCAGCATTAAAGCACACAGGGAGACTCTGTAGGAAGTCACGTACAAGAGCAGACACTCACAGCGTCTACAATTAATGAACATAGCTTCAAGAACCCAGTGTGAACAAAACTCAGAAAAAACTATCAAAAACTGTCTTTGTGATGACATGAAAGATGCATACAGGATGGTAACTATATTACATGTTCCAGCTGTTGAGTTATGGTTGTCTTCATTCCCCTCCTAGTGTGCAGCAGTCCTGCAGTGACAGCAGAGAGCCTACAGCTCACAGTGAAATTGCTGCAACTTGCACTGAAGTTTAAGGAGAAAACGCAGTTTTACTTCTGACTGTTTGAACATAACTATCCACCAGACTACATTAGACAAAATTTCTACTGGATTTGCAGGGGCATTCAGGAAGAAAGACTGAAACATGTAATTTTTGAGACCAAAATAAGACCTTCTCCATTCAGGACAGAATGAAGCAGATAAAGCAGATACATTGCTTTATGACCTTTTATGTCTTTGCTCATTTTCCTGGAAGGTAAGTAGCAAGTGTGTATCCATGTCCATGTTCACATCAGACAGCTCCTGAAGGAAAGTCCTTAAGAGTAATCAATTAATTGGCAACTGGCAAACAAACACTCAACGGCATGTGCTGCTGTATCAGAAAATGGGATCAGCAGGAGGTTAAGAGCAAGATCCCAACTCACACAGGAGAAGCTGGATTTCCCAGCTGAAAAGGGTATATTCACTTTTCCAGCCTTGTGGTTTGGAGCACTCCCCACACCACAGCACACCGCTGCCTACGAGGCTGCACCATGCACACTGGGCCTAACTAAGCTGGCTTCAAAATAACCCTCCTGAAACAAATGAACTGAGCAGCTGCAGATGGAAACTCCTCAAAACAATGCTTTGAGCCAAAGCCACTGCCATGAAACTGCGCTGCCAGAGAGACACAGCACAGAAAAGGGTGTGAGAGAAACACTGTCAAGTCTGAGAAATACAAGGTAGAAGTTGAATCTTTCAAACCTGCTCAAGAATGCCAATTCAAGAACAGTTCCCTGTTTTTCCTTCCCACTGGATTTTCTTCAAGCTGTATCACAGAACAAGGCTGTGTGAGTCAATCCACACAGTGTTTATTCCTTTCCAAAACACTTTTGCTCCTTTTACCCTTCCCTAACCTCCCCTTGTCCTCAAGCCTCTACCATAGCCATGGGCTTCCAAGAAAAGCTCCTGGACTGAGAGCTTCCCTCAGAGATTTTACCCAGCACTGAGCCAAGACAAGCTCTTTCTCTGGAAAGCAAACAGCATGGATATGGATTATAATGGGTGACTTAACCTGGCGATTTTATGTTGAGTTCAAATCTAGGAGTAAGGAATCTCTCCCTTTCTGAGGAATAAGGGTTTCATTAGAGTTCACATGTACACAGCCGTGTGCACCAGCCCAGCTGGGTCCTCCTTCACCTCCCAAGAGGAGAGCACCCATCTCCTCTGGCACAGGCTGCTGGAGTTACAGGGTGCCCCAGGTCACTGCCAGCTGAGTGGGGACAGGCACTGAAAACACTCCTCTTGCTCATGTTCCCGTCAGGAAACGTCACATCCCTGTGCCTGCAGAAGGCAGCTCAAGCACTTGGAAGGCAGCTGGATGAGGCAGGCCCTTGCTCAACCCCAGCAGACCAGGTCCACTGAACATGCCAGGGCTACTATAAAGGCAGCACAGCTGAGCACTTCCATGGTGGGTCTGTGTTACATCTCCATTGGATTAAACCACCAGGAAACACCAGGGCAGAAGGCAAGGAAATGTGAGTTCTGTGAGTGAATCACGTGCCTCATTGCAAAAAGGGAATAAAGGGTCAAAGTAATGAGAGAGCTGGGATAAACGTGGTACGTTCCCTTATAGCTCCTCTGGGAAGGATACGTCCATCTGTAACCTGACTGCTTCTGAAAGCCAGAAATAGATTTTCCTTTCCAATTCCTGCCATTTATTACTGCTGATTATTAAAAGCAATGTGCACAGCTGATTTACAAGATGGCAGGTTCCCAGCACCACTTCTCATTTTCACTTCAGTGAGGAAGTGTTTCTCTTATGACAGACAGAGGTGATAGGGACACAGAGTAACCCCAGGTGCTTTTTGTTCACATGTTTTACCCAACTGAAATATTAGAATCCAACAACTTTTTAAAATTCATTTTCAAGTAATTGGCCGAATGGATGGAGCCAAAAAGCAGCAGGCGCATCTCTTCTCTCACTTCAACAATCTGACATCTCCAGTCAAAATAATCAAAGCAGCTGCAGTTTGATCCTTCATCTTCCCTTTCAAGTTGTTTTTTTTCCCTTGGCTTTTCCTTCAGTCACTGAAAAAGGATGACTTGCAGTTCAATAACACAAGTATATTTGCACAACAAAACTCAAACCATGGGGTGCATCCCTGCTTTCCATACCTGTCAAATGCAGATTTGTTCAAAACACTGAAAATAAATCATCAGTGTTCAAATTGGATTCTGTATTCTAGATGTAAACAACAAATCACCTTGAAAATATGTATCTTATCTGGTAAGATTTCCAAAATGAGATTAAAGGGCAATCTCGCTGACATGTATTTAACTCACATATTTACATACCAAAAAGCAAGAGGAGGTCTCACTTCTAAGAGTAATTGAATGAGAAGTTCTTATTTTAATGCCAGTTATGAGAGGCAACCAATTTGAATAAACTAAAAAGTAATATAACAATAACAGTATGCTAAAATGACCCAAATCTGGCCAGGGAGAATACTAAGAAAAGTAAAGCTGGAGACAATAAAGAAAAATAAAATGGGAGAAACCCTTGAATTCTCTGCAACAATATTAATCTGAATTTTCTGCACCATTTTACTGCTTGACATTGCATCATTTTTTAAAACGGGTACTGTTTGTAGGTCTTGCTAACAATAAAACTGGATTTAAATATCACCCTCTAGCTATGTAGCAAGGAGAAGAAAGCATTTTAAAAAAATAACTTCAAGAAGTAATATTTCAGTGATTACTATCTCATCTAAAGCTAGAGAATACCATTTGAAACTTATATGTTAAGATTTCATATCAGATTCAATAAAAGTATTTGCTTGCTTGCTTATTTCTTATTAGTGCTGAATTTGTTCAATCAAGTAAGCAAAAACAAAACTAGGTAGTTGTGAAAGTTATAGGACTAAAGCCCACTGGCGACATTTCCATCACAAAAATGAAAGGAGAAGGGTAAATGGCTATCTATACTTTCACAAAGGATAAATGTCTGTTCAATCTCTGATGTATTGTGGCAGCCTAAAATGCATATCAGTATATAATTTTACCTCAGGACCGATTATTTTAAAAGTATAAAATAGAGTGTTTATAGTATTTAATTTGGGAATACAACCCAGGTGGTTATGAAATGCTGGAGGACAATGTCAAAGTAGGATTGGAGGTTAATATACAGAGGAAGTGTTCAGAGCTTTCTGTAGGCTCCACAGGTGAATGTTAGGGGGAGTTTTTTGCTCTAGGATATGCACTGGCTTTCTACAAAATATAGACAAAAAGATGGCAGGAACACATCCAGAAAATATCCAGAACATAAGCAGAACACAAGTAGAAAAGCACCAGCGGGACCTCTCTGAATCTTCATTTTTAATTAATTTCTCTAATACTCTGAATTATGCAGAATCTAGACACTCTTCATAGTTCAAGCAGAGGTTTGCACTTAAAATGTTCCTAACCTGGGAACACAGAGTATCCTTCTCCCAGGTATTACAGGATTACTTTGAGTTCCTACTTACTTTTTTTAAGTTTTATACAGCCAGCGACTAGTTTATGTAACTAATATTAAATTTTCCAAAGGAAACAGTTTAGAACTGGCATCTAATGTCAGTCTAATTTTGTATCAAAGCACTCTAATGCTACCTATAGTTAGAACTCCTTGGCGTCTTGCATGTAATTTTATAAAACAAATTGCAATTATGATGACAGAAAGAGATTATTTTTGAAGCTTCCTTCCATTTTTTTTTCTGATTATATATAAAACCAAAACTGTAGATACTTGTGGTTTTTTTCTCCTTTCTTCCTATTTTTTGGGAGGTTGGGTTAGTGAGAAAGAAAGGGATCCAGATCTTTGACAAGGGCTCAAGAACTGTGTCTGGAGGCCTGTTTTCACTGCAGATGGCAAGTACTTCCCTGCATAATAATACTCATCAGCCAGGTGTCTGCTCTAACAGAAATCAGGTTAGCTCCTGAACTCGTTGGAAAACAGTCCCCTCGGCACAGGAAGCAGAAAGCACAGGGCTTTGTTGTCCAAACAAGTTTTTCTCCAAGGCACTGTGCCACATCATCTGTGTCAGGGTGAGCTGGGGCACCTCTGCAGGGCGAGACACTTGTTGCCTGCACTGAAGTCCTTATTCCAACCCATTCCTGCTTCCAAAAATCCCATGGCAGTCCACTACCAGCTCTGACCACAGGATAACTTTGTTCTCTGACGAAACCTTTCTATTTTTGCACAAGTTAATACTTTGGTACAACAGTTCTCCCTGCATACAAAACAACCATTTTACAACAGGAAGTTGTACAGCTGTACAATATAAATGGCCAGTTAAGCCACCAGGGATAATTATCTAATACATGCAGCTGTATAACCAAAGGTATATTCATATACACACAGGGATGTATATGGATGTATATAATGTGCACATATACATGTAAAAGCCCACACAGATATAATCACATGTGCATGTCTTCCTTTTAACAATTCCTTTCTGCTCCTGTTTACAGATTCACAGAATGTTGTAAGCTGGAAGGGACCCACAGGGATCACAGGGATCTTAAGGAAATGGCCCATTATTAGCACCATGCTCTGACCAACTGAACTGATCTCAGGGTCACAGGTCAAGAACCACAGACATTTATATTCAAAGATCACAAACATTGTAGCTACCTTTAACAGGGCTTGTGCCCTGAAATCCTATCTTCCCCTCTACATTTGGATCATTATTCCTTTTTAAGTAGAAAAATCATATGTTAGCCATTAAGAAACCCACGGCATCTAATAGGTGGAGCAGCTGCTGATAAAAGTGAAGTTCTGGATTACAGTGTCTTGGATTGCATTACCATCTTGCATGTTGGAAAAAGTAAATCAGACCCTATGAACCTCAAGAAAATTAACGAACCGGGTCGTAGGTGTCTTAAGTGGAAATTACTTTGCTTAGAGCAACCAGCAGCATCTACCTCTATCTAAGATCAGTGAAAGTGCTCACCATTGTACCAGCCTGAGCAGCCTGCAAAGACCTACCTTAATTCCTCCCTTCCTGTGCCACACTCACTCCCCACCAGTCACAGAGAATGTCCCCAAGGCCACTTCTCATCCTCTCGTATGATTCCCATGACACTCAGCAGCTCCTGCTGACCCCCACAGGAGCATCTGGCTCAATGCCCGGAGCCATCAGTCACCACCCCCCAGGCACAGGGAGGGCTGGCCTGAGCACACCTTATCTGCAGCTTGGCTCAGCAGCCACAGGTAGCCTGCAGGCACATGAGGGCTCAGGAATCTCTGCTGTGACCTGCAGCAGAGGCTGACAGCTCCCTGGCTGGGTGTGCCAGGGACCTGCAGGATGAGGAGCAGAAAAACATCCAGGCGACGATGTTTGCACCTGGCTTACAACACCTACTTTAGTTAAAATACTTCTTTCACACTGCTTTTAATAACAAAGTTATTTAGTTTTACACAAAGTACCACTGGTACTTCTGCCCTTATCATGGTAATTTTACCATACAGAATAAGTCAGAACATGGACATCTCATCAAGGGAGTAGGCTAGTGTGAAAGCAACAGGTGAAAGGGCAGGCAGAAGAGCTGTGGTTGTCCTGAGAACCTCAGTATTGCATCCATTCCTTGGAGATAATTTATCTTTTCCCTATTATTTGAAGAACTCCAGGATACTAAAGTATCTATCTACAGTTAGGTATCTAAATGTGGTCTGTGTTAATACCCCTGCACTCTTTTTTATCTACCCAAACCCAAGATGCAGAAGAGGAAATGCTACTTTCTAAACATATTTCATCACCCGAATCACAGTATGAATGGGAGATGACAGATGTCTTCTAATTAGAGATGGTACTGTCTCTGGGGCATTTGGTTCCAGGTTACATGAGACCCCACTGGAAGAAAGAATTCCAGCCCCCAAACAGTGCAGCCCAACGGTAAGAAGGGATAAATTGTTCAGGGAAATTAACCAATATAAGGGCAGGCTCTAGTGTAGAACAAGTATATACACTTAAATTGAAGACAAAATAGATCATGAATACAAACAAGAAAAACCTGTAGGTCACAAAGGGTATAAAGGAAGCTGCTTCACATCCCAATGTTACACTCCTAAGAAAAAGCAGCAGCAATTAATGAAGAAAATGAAGGAAAAGAGTATCTGTAACCTGATTTGAGCAGAACCAATAATGCAGAACTCACCTGCAGCTAAGCAACAATCAGATTTGCAACTGTACTTTGGGATCAACAACCCATTCTTTTTCCAGCTAGACCACTGTGCCAGCTCTCACGTGATCCCAGCAACTATGACACAAAACATTAGTGATCTAAATGATTACATGCAATAAAAATATTCTAAAACAAAAGGGCGAATAAGAAGAAATCAATGAAAAAAAATTACCAGACAACAGCTAACACAAAGTACTATCCTGTGTTGCTATAGCTTTGTGTGCTGTTCAGCACCACAATGTTCTTGTAATTGAGAGAAAATAGAAAGAATCTCCATAAGGGAACAAGCTGACATAATATGAGGACGCACATCAAGGAGATGGGCACTTCTGGCCTGTCAAAAATGCTACTGCAGCTTCAGTAGACATACCTCAACGAGCTTTGCAGCTGCCTGCTAGCAGCATGGGGTCATTCCGAGGCTGTGAAACCTGTCTGCGAGTGAATAAATACTCAAATAACTAGTCTTGGCACACTGCACTGGATAATTACATCTGACAATCTTTTTCATGCCCTCAGCCTCGCAGAGCTGTGTAGGCATTATCCCAGCCTGCTACACATTTCAAAGCTGTGGCCCCCAAACCATGCATGGAGGCAATGCATTACACTTAAGACATTGCATTATTACTCACAGTCACAAGCCATCACCACTACTACAGCACATATCAAAAAAAGCAAAATGTGACAGCTTGTATCATTGCCTCAGACCCAGCAAAGGGACATTTAGTATCAAAATTTCAGTGGTTCGCCATCTTAACATAAAAATTATTTTAATGGCATTTAAAACTAGAACTACATATATTTCAAATCTTTGCAAATTCCTAAAACGATGCTAGCAGTAGAGCATTAGGTGGAGTGCAAACAAAGCAGAGCTGAGGGGAATTGAGATTTCCTATTATGAACACAATTACTGACTTCTCAAAGGCCAAAAATCAGATCACTGCAAAAAGAAATTATCCGATTTTGATAGTTATTTAAGAAGTTTTAGGACCACAGGATGTTGAGAATAATCCTTAACAGAGAACAAAGAGCTGTTTCTTAGTCCCAGGTGAGAAGCAGAACCTGAATTATTAACTGGCACTTTCAGTACCCAATGTACTAGAAATAACTGGAAAAAAAATCATTTTCTAAAATGCTGAAAATATTCTATAGATCTCTGTTGAAAACTGTTTCTGAATAAGGAGCTCTAAAGCCATGGGAGGAAAAAAGGCAAAATCTAAAAATCTGAAGAGACCGAAAAGAAGAAAGAAGCTACTTTTGCAGAAGAGAATAAAGGTTTACAGAACATCTAATTATATCTCAGTCAAAAAGTAGGTTCAAAACATATGAAGTGCTTGTGGCAAAACAAATCAATGGAATATTTGAAGCGATTTTACCAACATTGGAGGCCAAAAATTCCTGAAGTCCCCTTTCTCATGTACAAACTTTAGCTCAGTTAGTACTGGATTTAAAGTTCTCATTAATACTTCAGTTTTCCTTTGATCTCATCCCTCTCACTTGGTGCAATATTTTAAGGAATATTTAAACAAATACTTGCAAGGAATGGACAAAAAAAATATCTATTATAATTTATTTTGAATCATCATCCTTCAAAACTCAAAAGCTTGTTTGACTGTAGAAATGACAATTTTGAATTATTAGTGCTAACACAATTAATGTCATTATTTTTTTGGCTTGTGAATACTTAAGATTCATGTTTTTATGGAAATAGGAAACTCAGTAAAATAGCACTACAACCTCTTAAATTTCGATACTATCAGCATACCCTACCTGGCCACAACATAGGTCCTCTCTCTTTAGCCTAGATTTAGCACATGCTATGGTCTGTGAGGAGAATACTGAGGAAATCCTCAATGCCTTGAAAATGTTTTTTTTTTTTTTCCTATATAAAACCAACCAAACAAAAACAACAACAAAAAAATCTCAGCCTTTCTGCAATTTTATTGCTCAACTATTCTAATCAAGAACATTCCATCTCAGCTTCGAGCTGAACAGCTTCATTTCAGATCTGTTTCCCTCAGGAGCAGATGCTGGCCTGCAGGTAGCCTCATCAGCTCCTCTTAATTTTCTGTCCCTGGACGACTCCGAACATGCGCCCGTGGCCCCACCTTCCTTACAGTAAGTCACATGCCAAAGTGAGTCAGCAAAATATGCTTAACCATTTTCCAGAGAAGCAATGCTTGTATAAAATAAATAAATAAAAGTGGCCAGAATGTGCCTTTCCTTACAAGCTTTTTTTGCCTTTATTTTCCCTGTCTGGATAGGTATCAGAGATACATTCCTTCATGTCACACAAACACTTAGATGCTATAAAAATACAAATTTAAAAATCTTGTCCTAACAATTTGGCATTGTGTGCTCTATCACTATATTTTTATCTTCAGTTTAAGGTGTCTTCCCTAGCTGTAACAAAGGAAAATGGATGTCATTAAACTGTTTTCATTAACTGTGTGACACAGTTCAATAGTTTTTTATCTAACCTTAATTCACTATCATCTTTCCTCCACCACTGTATTATTCATGTGTGCCACCCTCTTCTAATTCCTGTGACAAATACAACTGTAATGATTTTATTTAGGATCAACACTTCCTCTCACAATACGAAAAGGCAAAAGTTAAAGCAGCTCTGTCACTTGGTTCTGCCTGGAAGTCGGTCAGGGCAAAGGGAGGCAGCCGTGGGGAGCAGGCAGCAAACCTGCTGCCTCTGGCAAACAGCTCTGGGGCTGACAGCAGCCAGGAGCCACCAGCAGCCACTGCTTCATTAATCTTACTGTGGTTCAGGGAGGTGAAGGACTGGATCATCAACAAAGGCAAAAAACCACACCCTGTCATATTTCACCTCTACCGAGTTAGGCTTAATTTGAACACATTCTTAAACACTTATTTCAGACAAAAGCACCAATTGTACAGAATATTTTATTTAATAGTATTAATTTAAATATTACACTAGACTAAATATTACACTGTTACAGCATCTACATAAAACGATTTCCATACATTACAGCCTGGAATGACTTTTAACATTTGACTAGAGAAACAAAAATGCTAATCTCATTCCAGCCTTAATCTATTTAAAAGAAAAAAAAATATTTAAATAACTAATTTTGTGTTTTCTATGGCTGGAATAACCCATTGTTACAGCAGGTTGATTTTGGCAGTGCCTTTACTACTTTGATTGTTAACAAGTTGTCTTACAGTTTCAGACGGTGTCAGACCTAGAGACTGTATCTCATGCCAGCTGGAGTGGGAACATTGGTTTTATGTATAGAAATACAGCTTTTAGAAGTCAGGGTCTGCTAGCAGTTTCTCTACAAACTACAATGGCAGCTGTGCTAGAGGTCATGAATATTACATAAGGGCTGTCCATGTATTCAAGCCAGCACCAGTAAGCCAAATTCCCATAGCAACACTCGCATAGATTTACTCATTGCTAAGAGATGCATCAGTTCAGCAGCAAGCACTGCACTGCTACCCTGATTAGCCTGCAAGATACTACTACTTCAACTCTTCTTTTAAAGATAGTGCATTTACTGATAAAATTCAAAATTTCACCTGGATTTCAAGGCAGCCCTTATCATTTTTCCCAGGAGCAAAAAAAACTCAAACTAGCAAAAACCACCCCTGATAAAACTGAAGCTCCTGACTACAATCAGCAATCTCTGAGATACAAGGCTGAAGGGAAGAAGTGTGCTGCTTCTGTTGAGTGTCTGCCACACTGATCCCAGGACAGCAAGATCCAACTTCAAAGAGGTGTTCAGCATCTCCTACACTTGGCACACTCCAGCAGCTCATTAAAAAGCCGCTGTAGGAGCTCTTATTAAATATCAGTTAACAATTACATTTTTAAAAAGCATTTTTGGCTTCCCTATGCAGGTTTTCTGGCCCGATGAAGATGTGTGCTTGTGCATTATAGTACTGTATTATTTACAGAGCTGGTCCTCGCCACACGATCAGCCACAGAGCAGTGATCTGGACTCATGGATTTCTGAAGAGCCCTTGTAAAACAGGTGGCATAAACGGGCAGAGGTAAAGCTGGCAGTGGAGAATTAAATGCAATAGGAGATGGAAAGGAGATAAAGAATTAAAAAACAAGGCAAAATGGAGGAGTGGAGTCAGAGAGAATGTGAGGGAAAAATGCAGATCAGGTAGATCTAAGGGGGCATCTCAATGTTGTATTTAAATATATTAGAACAAAAACCAGATTTTGGAAAACAGTAATACATTTAAACCTGGCAGGTAGCATACAAAAAAAGAAAAACTGGAATGAAGTGATAAATGAATGATAATAAGATGAGCACAGTTTTTACAGGTGCAATAGTATTTAAAGATATAGCACAGATGAAAAGAAAAACAAGCCCATCACTTTCACTGCTAAAACCTTCACAGTCCTAAATGCATCTCATGGAAAATACATAAACACACAGCAAAAACCTAAAGCTCATTTAGTGTTTTCTTACTACATTGTCACTATCTGCCAGGAGCATGGAGAAAGGAGAAATCTTAAGAAGACCTACAGAAAATGACTCATGGGGTCACTTAACACACAAACTGTAAAGAAAGTCAGTGAAGTCTTTAGGAAAAAAACACCCTTGTAACAGATTCTCCCTATTTACATATGACTTGTAGGGACTGATCCTTCATTGAAGGCAGATGAACAGGATGTTTGAGGGCTGATATTTGACTTTAAGTGCCCTAGCAATCCATGAGCAAACTTTCACAAACATCTTCAGTAAGAACTCATAGCTTTGACCCTATAGACTGCAACAAATGCTTATATTTAATAAAAGAAGAAATGCACACATTTAAATAAGAATGTTCTGAAATACATTAGTCATAAGCCTGTTACAGAAAACTGATTCTAAGTGATTTGTCACTGAGCACATATTTTCAACTGCTGTCTGGAATGTTTATAAGAGATCTAATCTATATGTTAACACATTAAAAACATTTTACCACTAATGGATGAGATGACAAAGAATCATGGAATGGTTTGGGTTAGAATGGATCTTAAAAATCATCTAGTTTCAACCCCTGCTTTAAAGCCAAGCATTTTATGAGTTTGTAACATGAAACAACACCTTACCTTTGCTTTTTCCAGCTGTGCCTGGGCCTGTCGCTCTGCCTCTCTCCGCACTGCTTCCCTATCTTCTTCCAGAGATACATCTGAATCAGATGGACGGCTGGTGTAGGAGTCCGCCGAACCCTGCAAAAGAAAAGGAAAAATAATGTCACAAGTTCCTTTAATGTTAAAAAAAAAAAAAGCAAGCAGAAGTGACAAGTGGTTGTACACCTTGGCTTTTCTCTTACTTCTGTATCCCTGAAAAGAGACTAACTGCTCAAAAGGGAAATTCACTTAGAAGAAATTATGTCTACGTAAATGTTTTCTTCTGGAAACTTTCAAAAAGTGCAGGGGTCTCCTCCAGCGTTTTATTTCCTGCCCTATCCCTGCACTCTTATTTGTGTGCTTTTCAGCAAGCAGAGACAGTTTCTCTGTAGACTTACAGCACTGGTGCAGTGCAGGCTGAAGGACACACAGCAGCTTCAAGGATGGCTCCATAAAAATTAGAACTCTAAACAGTGACAGAAATAGCAAGCAAACAGACTTTCTATAATCAAAATGCAAATTTAGTACCAATAATTACCATTACACAATACCACTGCTAAGAGATTTAACCTCATCTATGCATTTTTATTTTAGGGCAGCCTCTTTACCTGACACACTTTCCCCATCAGAACTGCAAATGGCTCATATCCATCTCTGCCCCTCAGCAAAACATGCAAATGACCACAAATCAACTTCCAACTAATAAAATCCGTCTGGACTCAACACATGTCCCTGTATCACCACAATGGAAGCAGCCACAATGCCAGAACAGCTCTATAAATAATGACAGCTCTGCTTTCCCTCTGCATCTCCCTGCATACAAAATAGAGTTCTGATAATTCAATCAGAATGAAAACAACTGTCCTCTCCTCGCCGCCTTTTTCCTCTCCCTCTTTGCAATACATACAATACAAGGTGATAAGGAAAACGCAGGGCTTACACAGATATCAGAATTCTTCAGACGTCCTCCTTTGGCTCTTTTCAGAAGCCTGATCCAGGTGGCCTTCATTAGCCAGACAGCTCAGTTACTGTCCGCAGCTGCAGCGCCCGGCACTGATCTCATAAAACATGTGCACACTGAGCACTGCAGAATCACAGCTCCTTTCCTATCCATGCTCTGCTGTGAGAGCCTTCCTTCTCTTCCCTCTGCCTTTCAAGCTTCCAGCCTCACTGTTTCCAAGTATTCTACTGCAATTAAATTCTCAAATGTTCTCATGCCAGTAGGGAAAAAAAAAAAAAAAGAAGAAGAGAAAAAAAATTCAAAAAAACTCCCAAAAATCCACACCACCTCCAAAAATCTCAACTTCAAGGATAGAAACATCAAATAAAACCAGCTTCACA
This sequence comes from Pachycephala philippinensis, assembly GCA_013397055.1. NCBI lineage: Eukaryota > Metazoa > Chordata > Aves > Passeriformes > Pachycephala > Pachycephala philippinensis. The sequence continues at coordinate 412,730 of VWZT01016799.1, forward strand.
AATATTGTGAGAGATGCTTCAGCTGATCATAAACTGAGATCGATCACAGAAAAATACCTAGGGCTTTTTCCTTTCTGTTTTGGGGGGCGGATTTGGCTGTTAAAAATAGTGCTTGTAAAAGAACCTTTTAAAATCCTGTGCAAAATGTATTCAGTGACATTTGCAAGTGCAAAGTTCATTTCATCTCTTCCTAGATTGGCTGGGGGTGGGGTAACAGGCTGTTCATACCACTGGGCATGCTCCATATGTGCAGCCTTTTACGCAGATGCTCACATCACACCGGGCTGTTAGCCTATGCCAAATTGCCATTTTACATCTCAAGGGTAAACAGCTGGAAAACGCGAGGTCCCTGTGAAACTGCAAGAGCTGGTACAGCGTCTCGTTCCCGTCATGGATGTCTGCTGCCAGCCACGTTCCCCTTGGATGCTTGGTTCTGCCACGGAGTGCTGCCCTCCGCTGCAAAGCGCTGAGCTCCACTCACAGCTCCCTTACAGAAACCAAAAATATGCCTGTTGAGTGGGAATTTAACCCCCTGGTTACTGCTTATGTTTATTTCTGACATCAGCAGAGGAAAGAAGCAAAGAATAACTGCAACAAACCCCGTAACACATAAATATTAGATCCTAATATGGCAAAAGCCAAACAAAACCTTACATTTCACTATTCTGCTTTTTCAGAATCGCCCTCTACCCTGTAATAAACTGATATGGGAGGAACATGCTAACGCAGGTTTTCCCAGAGTGTTCACGATTTGCTGATGGACATGCAACAATCTAGGTGAAAAAGATCATTGTAGCTTACTGCAGCGCCCACCTTCGATATAAATTCAGATTTACAAGAAAAACAGCAAGCAGAGATTACAGTGAGAACAGTAGTCATGCACATGTTGCAGTAGGTCAGCATATCCCAGGAATGGTCGAATCCTGCCATGGTTTGTGTCTGTATAACAATGAAATTACCCATCATGGGTGATGCAGCAGCCTGCATTTTACCATTATTAGAGCAAACAACAGTTGTTACTAAACTCATGGTTCAAAATAAAGCTAATTTTTAACTTTACAAATGTTTTACTTTTTTCTTTCCTGAAGCCCATAATAGTTATAGCATAGAATTTACTAAGCTGTCTTTGAACTGACATAAAGAAAATTATTCTCCAAGGATATTTTGCTTTTCAGGAGTTCAGATACATCTGCTAAGTTACAGTGATTGTTCAAAACTAAAGTGTCTCCCGAGCTACAGCAAAAGGAGCAGAAAGCAAAATAAAATACACTCAAAGTTTATTGAATTTTTAAAAATATCTTGTCTGTTAAGAAAATGTACAGAGGCCCTGTAACCTCCCCAAAGCCTGTCAAATTTTCCAATTCTTTACAATTTCCCTTTGCCACAACTTCTGACGCAGCTGCCAATGGAAATAGTGGGAAAAGATAAGCATCAACAAGCAGACAGAAGTTTAGTACAGAGTTCAAATCCAGTTATGGTTGACAGACCAGTGACCTGTGGACAAACCACTGATGTTATCACAGCACTAATGAAAGCTGAGACTGTGATGAGCTCCCAGCCCCCAGGACAGTCTGTGGTCCCTCAACACTCAATCCTCTTCGGAAAGGGCACATCCAAACCCTTCCCCACCAGCACTGCAGTTCCTTGGTGCCACTCTGCTGCCAGGAGGAGCAGTGTCACAAACCAACCCCGAAGCAACACTACCTTTGAGTAAGAGGAAAACAAACAAAGCAGCCATTAAGCCTGACAGGCAATCCCAGGACAGTGTGGGTGTTTGCTTTCTACAGCACTTCCACGGTGAGCACGTCATATCTGGCGCTGACCAAGTGGCATAGCATCACTTTTACTATCCTTCGTTCTGCTGTCCACATGGGATGCTATCCAACTGGTCCTCACCCTATAAAAAAAATCATGAAGCACAGTAACATCATTCTAGAGATCATTTACAGTGCTTGTCATGTCTTGTGTTGGCCACAGTCCCAACACACTTCCAAAAAATCAGAGTGATTCCATTTATTTTAATTATATTGACAAATTGCATGATTCAAACTCAGTATTACATTTATTTTCCCTGTGGTACAAACATGGTCGTGTAAATTTTCTGTGGAAAGGGAAATCTGGAAGCTTCTTTGCTTTTTGAATATGGAAAAAAACTCACAGCAGGGTAACCCAGGAAAAGGAGGAGCATACAATTACATGTAATTAATTGTGTAAACTTCTGAATATTTTTATGAGAATGCATTCAATAACATTAAGATAAAAAAAAATTAAACCTATACAAAAACTATGATGAAACTATAATAGAAATACCTTGACTGTTCAAAAAAATAATGACAAGTGGATGTCATTCATGACAACCAAGGAAACTACATTTCCTCCCTGGGTTACTGAATTTTTTTTGGGTTACTCTGGAGAACAGTAAAAATCTTTTCGCAAGAGCTTCTGAAATTCAGCCTTTGTGAAATTCTTCATGTCTCCATCTCCTTCCACTGCAATACGGAAGAGCTGCAGTAATATCTGTATTTAATATATGTTACTGCAGCCCCCAGTTCCTCACCTTTCATGGGAAACTGTCTAATAAAAGTGAGATAATTCTGGTTAATAATTACTCCATCCATTTATTCTTCTTTTTATTTTCTTCCTTATTTGTCAGGTCTCCAAGCCCAGTTTATTTGAAAAACAAATTCTTGTTTTAATAACATGCTTGACAAATATTTACCAACTATCTTACCACTTATTATATTAGAGTAGCTTCTATGAGCTATGCTCATAGTGCAAACTCATACTTTTCACACTGCTAGTGGTCATATGTGATCATATTTGAGCTCCTTTTCCTTGAAGACCATAAATGTCTGATGTTTTTAGTATTGTACAAGTGTGCATCTTCAGAAAACTGGGTCCACCAAGTAAAAGGGGGTCTTTTATATTTCCATTTACTTGCAGGTAGAAACTATTTAGGTAAATTAGGTAGTGCCTCTAGATCTCAATTTTTTTTGCTAGTTTTCTGTACCCATGCTTAACTTTCATCAGTACAGTTGGAGCTTAACCACAGATTTTGACTGATAAATTCTCACTGCATTGAAACAACCATCATTACTCTCAACAGTTCAGTCGTGGCCTTTATATTGTGTTTTTCCCTTAAAAAATAAAAACAGTCTGAGTGCCATGACTAACTTAAACAGGGTAATCCACTTAGGAATTAGATATCATTAGAACAGATAATTTTCCAGATTACTGAAAATTCTCAAGTAATTTGCTTCTTAAAAAGATCAAATAAGTTCCTTCAAGTAAAGACTTTTCACATTATTATTTATTAAATGAAGGCATGAAGCAGTAAGCAAACATGCATTGAGATTTTACTAGGAATAAAGAAATATATGTGCCTGCACACATACATAAACCCTTCATTTATAATACTGGGGTCTCCACTGAGGTATGTTTTTCATCTTTTCATTCACTTGATGCTAATGAGACTTTTAAATCCAAAAGGAGAAATACCTTAATGTCTTAATTTGATTTATACTTTGAATACGGAAAGCTCAGGCCTCATTGTGCCAATAAGAGGAACAAATCATTTCAATGTACAGAATTTATGAAGAGATATTGTTAACTGCTTATCTTCTTATCCTGTAGCAGTAGTAAGAATGTGATCAAACATCCTGCCAGGACATGATTTGAGATGGTATCTCATGTCCTTGTGATGTGCAACTCCTTGTTTGCTGTGAACCACAGTAAACAAAAAAGAGTTATTTCCATAAAATGTTTATTTCACTTAAAATATTTTAAAATTGATTCAGAACAAAGGCAAAATGTGAAATGTCAAAGTTTAGCATGAAGTGAAACTGCTGACATTAGCACATCATAATATGCCAACAGGGAATACAGATTTTAATTTCATCCTAAACTGATCAACCTGAAAAATATGAGCTACAATCAGAAGTCAGAATCACTCCCACATATGCACCATGAGTAGAGGGGACCTCAGTTTGGCAGAGGGATCACAGGTGGTTAATGTGAAAATTTCTTATTTATGAAGTTTTCTCCAGATGTCTAAACAATGTCATTATTTTGAATTATATTGAAGAAAACACAAAATGCTGCTCTGAGAATGCTATATAGTATTATATGGATGTTAATTATTTGAGGGTAGAATTTATAGGAAGACCAAATTTAATTCAATTAATTGTTTGCAAGGCATATTTGAAGTGTACGACAAACTGAAGTAATATCTTTTAGCAAAGGAAAAAGGAAAGTCCACGTTTTCATTAAGGCAATATCAAGCAGGAAGTGTTAGTTCCTTGTGCAAGGGCCGTGGATGCTTCACAGCCTGGCAAAGTCTAGTCCTGATGTCCTCCTTGGCTCTTGGCATGGACCCTGCAGTGCAGTGCCACAAAATTTACATGTAAATAGACAATTACTATCCAAGGAGGGCTACCAGCTCCTACACTAGGCATTGAAATACTCTGCTATGTTTACATTTAAAAAACAAACCAAATGTTGATTAGAACGCTTTTGTTGTTCTTTAAAGCTAACGTGGAATTGCTACGGCATCTACAGCCATGGGGGATGTTCAAGTTGCAGGACAGAAATTTTAGAACAGCTGGGAGCTTTAGGGTAGCAATGTGATTAAAAAGGAGATTATATAGGAAATCAGTCTTCTCTTTACCCTTAACATGACTTTGGCAAGCTTGATCGCAGCATCCAGCTCGCCATTAACAGGTTTGCAAGGCGCTAATCCAATCGACAGCTGCCTGAAAGCAGAGCTTTTTTAAAACAGCTCTTAGGTTTGCAGAAGACTAGATTATTCTGGCATTCAGGAACCAGGTAAACAGCTGTACCAGGTACTTTATCAGGAATAATCAAAACAACAAAAACCAAAATAACCACCCCACACCAAGCCAACACCCACACTAGCACTCACATTTCATATTAGCCTAAATGTTTGCTTCTATGTTGTTTCACTAGGAAAAAGTGGAATGGGTAGGTATTTTTAGAGGAATGATGGTCTTTTCATGGCAACTCCTCAGAAAATCTTTGAAAATATGCAAAAAGGCAGTTCCAGAGCTCAGCCTAGTTAGCAAACAAATAGAGCCCTCATAGTCAGAGCTAAACTTTTCCCAAATCCGTGGGATGCTCTGGTGTGTTAGTTTACCTGTTTTTTTTCAAAAATCATCTAAGATGGAAAACTCCTTGAGACCACATGGTGCTAGGCACTGCACAGTCACAAAGTGAATGACAAACACTGCATAAACGAGCTTGCAATCTAAAGTCCGAGAGAGTATGAGCAGAAAAAGACAACAAAGGCGTAACAAAGGGATGAAGGTAGCAATGCAATAGAAAATAAAGCATTTTTAAATATTCGACACCAGCATTATGACTCATCCCTTGCATAACCACAGTAGGTTGCTCTTTAAGGAAGTTTCCTATATGTATTATTGCAGAGATTAGTTCTGTGAAAGCCTCTGAAGGAGAATAATCTGGTAGCTCTGTGTATTCTGACAGAGAGATTCTCACATTTTTGAAATAAGAGAAAGGGCTTTTGAGGAAGAGAGCAATGACAGAAATAGAAGGCAGCCTCCAAATTCATTTAAAAAAAAAGCTTTATCAATACTATAATCACATCATTGAGAACTTTAAAAAAACAAAACAACTCCCCCCACTCCCCCAAATTAAAGGAAAAGAAATGGAATTTGATGTGTTGTGACAATTAATTGGATCTAGAGAATGGTATTAAATTATTCATGATTTTGAGCCATAGAGAAAAGTTACAGCAGTGACAGAACTAAGATGTTGCCAGTGGAATAACTTGGAGACAGGTGTCAAAGGAAGAAAAATACACCAAGGAAATGATTGCAAGTGGCATGAACCTAAATCATCTCACTTTTGTCTCAGACTGTCAGCACACACATGGATATTAACACAGATTGATTGATTCATGGTAACTTTTGAAAACTCTGGTAACTTGATTATATGTTTAAGACCTTAGGTGAAGGTAAATCAGACTTATTAGTAACAACAAGCTGACCTGTGGTGCTGTTTACTGGGGCAGAAGGGGCTTAAAAATTACAGGTTTTAAGGAAAAATGAAAATATAACTTTTGACTGTATTTATTAATAAGCAGCAAATATCACAAAGGAAGGATTTTAAATTGCAGAAAGACAACTCAGAAAAAAATTTAAAATATAAAATGCTATGTGTTGATATAAGAGCACGGACAGAAAGACAAAGATTGGGTCAACTATGAAATTAAAACTGGACAGTAAAAAAGAGGAAAAATGGAAAACACATCTGGGATGTCAACAAGAAAACAGAAAGCTAGAAAAGGAAAGACTTTGCAGGAAAGCATGGCAACCATCATCCCAATTTGTCTCAGCTCAGTTAAAAGTGCCAATTTAGATTCTGTGTTCCAGATCGTCAGTATATTTTTATCTGGGATTTTGGTTCAAGTCATTAAGATTTTCTGCATACTTAAAAATAGCTTCCTTGAAAATTCAACATGAAATTCTGTTACCAGTGGAGAATTCTGAAGAGAAAAAAAATATTTTCCTTGAATTTTATCTTTTATCTCCATACATAAAAGCCCTACCTGGTTTTCAAATGTAACATTTTTAATCTACTCCAGATAAAAAATGGAAGGTTTGGGAGCTTGCTTTCTTGTTTGTTTTTTACCTTGCTAAAAATGTTGATGTTAAGCATATACAATGAATTCTTCCGTATTTTACTATTTCACAGAATCATAAAATATCCTGGGTTAAAAGGGAGCCACAAGGATCATCAAGCCCAACTCCTGGTCCTGCAAGGGACCATCCCCAAGAGTCACACCATGTGTCTGTGAGCATTTTCCAAACTCTTCTTGAACTCTGTCAGGCTTGGTGCTGTGACCACTTCCCTGGGGAGCTGTTCCAGTGCCCAACCACCCTCTGGGGGAAGAACCTTTTCCTAATATCCAACCTTACCTTCCCCTGACTCAGCTTCAGGTTATTCCCTTGGGTCCTGTTACTGGGCATGACAGAGAAAACATCAGTGTCTGCCCCTCTGCTTCCCTCTCAAAAGGAAATTGTAATTGCAATGAAGTCTCGCCTCAGTCTCCTCCAGGCTGAACAGACCAAGTGACCTCAGCTGTTCCTCATAAGGCTTCTCCTCAAGGTCCTTCACCATCCTCATGGCCCTCCCTTGGACACTCTCGAATACCTTTGG
>VWZT01016803.1:0-59044 GCA_013397055.1 Pachycephala philippinensis
CTCGTGTCCGAGTGCGACAGTTTCTGTGTACTCCTGCTCACAGCAGCATGAACGCTGTGGGGAAGACTGCAAAACATTGCTAGTCATGGTGTCTCCTATATCATGCATTTAACTGATCCCCCAGCACTGCTTCCAAGCCCCCAGTTTCTAGACATGTCAGTCTGACTGAGTTTCCCAGCTGTTTGCCTGATCAAAGGATGTGGGTTTGAGCCTTGAACCCTTCTGAGCTTGGATCCTTGCTGCTCAGGGGCTACTTTTCTCTTGGATAACAACAGAGCTCTCAAGACTGGTCTGAGATCTCAGTACTCCCTTAACCACTTCAGGAAGCACTGGGAGATAGAACAGTGCCAGCAAGTGGCCTTTAGTCTGCAGTTATCTCCCTCAGATTTTCAGGCCAAACAGAAAAGCCCTTGCTCCTGCATTGAACAGTTCAATCCCACCTTGTTGAGACTGGTACCCACACCAGCATCGCTACAGTTGCCACCTCTGGCTCCTGCAGTGTTTCCCATCCAGTTCTGACCACATCTGATAAGCCATCACACCCCTGTACAACTCTAAAAACAAACTCCAACAGCTACAGCATTTCTTACTTTTCCCTTCCTAATGATTCTCTCATCCTACTTGCTCTGTTTAAAGTCTCAGCATGATTTTTCCTGAGCTGACAGCATGCAAAACAGCTAAGGCTGGTTATTGGGGTGGAGGGGGAAAGGAATATCAAATAACTTCCTTTCTGCTTCGCGCATCATTACCAAACATCATATTTTAAAAAAGAAAAAAGTCAGAACCATGCTGGCTTTGGCTTTAATAATAAACAGAGCAAAAAAAAAAGCCAACCTACTCCTCCACAGCTCCAAAGCACCAGCCCTATGGCACCGATGAGCTTGGATAACAAGGCCTGTAATTTTGCCTTAAACTAGCTGGATGTTTCTTTGAAGTTCAAAACCAGCTTAAGACTATTGGTTTTCTTGTTGATGTTTTTGCTTTGTCTGTCTTTCTCTGCATTTCCTGTGACTATCTAGGAAAGGAAATGCAAATTTACAGTGTATAATCTCCCTAGCTAATCCTTCACTGCTCATCGGGATCGGTTTTCCATTCCACTTTTCCTTCCTGGTTGCCAAGTCTCAAAACCAATCATCCATGCAAAGACAGCTCCGCCACGTGGCACTGCAGGGCTGTTCAGAGAGGTCAGCAACCAGAGATGTTCCACGGCTGTCGATTGAATGTCACACATGCAAAAAAATCAGTAGCAGTGAACTGAAATGACCAAAACCTCCTGACAGAGCTAAAAATACCAACAGATTAGAGCTCACATACTTTACCTATCTTCAAAGAACATACAGGCTATTGGAGCAAAGCCATCTTTTGCTCCTCTGTGAGGAGGATGGGACACCCACAGAAAGGACAAAGAGGTGCAAAATTCCTCACCACTGGAGCTGGTTACTCCACTGTTAAAATCCAACACTGTCGATGAGCAACTAGGTTGCTACACAGCATTTTGTGTGCTCAAAGGACACATCACCTCAGTTTCTCAAGAGCACATCTGTGTTGTGAAAGTTGTTGTCACATTCAACTCCTTGCCTCAACACACCTCCTCCTTGAAAAAAGGGGATAATATTTTGCTTTTGCTACTTTTAGAAATATGGACTTGGAAGGACAGACTAGAGGAGTTCAGCTCAGTGCTGCTGCTCAGCTACTCCAGAGGCTGCACAACTAAGTGGGCTGCAAGGACAGCCCTTTAGTCAGGGAGAGAAAGAGGAAAATTCATAAAGTGCAACACTGACTCCAGCCTGCAGCAATGTAATGACAGTGACAAAGCTCTTAGCAAGCTCCTTCTCCTGTCATGGAAGCAAATGCAGCCCCCCTTGGAGAAAAAGGGTATAAAATAATCTAGAATTTGAGAAACAAATAGACAAAACACTCCTTCCTTTCTTTGGGAAGTCTGCGACAGCAGCTGCAGGCTATGGAAACAGACAAACTGTCTGTTAAAGGAAAAGCCAGTAACGGCAAGATGACAATTTGCCACAGTTTCCAAAGCCTGCAGGAATGATGTTTTGTGTTAGGTGATGCACAGAAACAAGGAGACAATGACAGAGGCAGAAAACAATATCATCCAGCTATCCTAAAGCTCCAGTGCAAGAGTCAAAGCAATTACTTCCACAGCTTCACAAACCTTTGCACCTCTCTGTTAATGTGTCAGACTTTGTTATATAAATTGCACCTTATTTTGCCCTGGGAATAAAAAAATACATACATACATACATATATATACACAGAGTGTGTTTAGAGAGAGGGAAATGAAACTGTATTCTTATTTACTTTTACTCTTCATCTTTTTGGTCTACTACTCCTTGTGTTTTATTCTCTGACCAAAAATGCTCCTGTATTGACATCTCCTACTTCACATATCCTCTTCCCTCCAGAGGCCCATAGAGACAAGACTGTTTTTATTATTTTCACAAGTGCCTTGTAGATCTTTGGTAGATGATGCCAAAATACATCCTAAAAGTTGAATCAACATTTGTATCCATCATGGGGAAAAGGAGGCATGGGAAAAGACCTGCCCAAGGATGCTCAAGAAACAAGAGGCAGTCTCTGCTTTCACCATGCAGTAGGACAGACATCCCAGTTAGTTTGAAAGCATCCTTATAAATAGGATAGAAATCATCACCAATGAGTGGATACAAGTGCCAGAGATCCAACTCAACAGCTTAATAAATTTTAAAATTTATCAGTCCTTGAGGCCTTTCCAGCCTTTTCCTTCCATCTTCTGCTTTCCAGCTCTGTACTACTGGAGTGGCTAAAACCAAGCTGCTCCCACAGCACTCATCTGCTCCAGACTGCAATTTCGTACTCTGCTAAAGTATGATGCACATGACCAAAAGCAATACAGTCAGCATAGTTAAGAGTTCCCACAACTTCCCATGGTTTTACTGATCTCATGCATTTTTGTCACCCACCACAGACAGGAGCAAAGACACCCCCAAGTGCGAGCAGGGAGTGATAACCCAGCCAGTCAGAGGCTGCAGGAACTCCACACCTCTCCATCATATCCTGATCCTCTAACTACTCCACAGGCTTAGCCACTTCCTTCTGCTAGATCAGCCCTCAGCGACTGCTGATCAGGCTGAAGTCCATCCTCCCCTTCCTACACACCCTTATTTCCTCAACAAAATCCTCACCTTTCCCCTCTTGTCCTTAAGTACAGCAGTGCTCTCAGCACTGGATATTCCTGGTGACTGATCTGAACCATCTTCTTCCTTCTCCCTGTCCTTTGTTCAAGCTTTGTTTTTCCTTACAGTACCAGCTCTGATGCTTGAGCTTTACAGGTGTGAACACTCAGGCAAAAGCAAATTTTATACTCAGACACTCAAATATTTGCAGGCTACACATTTCCAGCCATCCAGCCATCCATCTGCAAACAATATGTGCAAATACGCTGTTCCAAATTCATGCTGCTGTGGTCACATATGGGCAAAGTGCAGCATCGCCAGCTGATGTACACAGTGAGTTGCCAAACCATGAATTGCAAACAGCTTGAAGGAATTGTTCAATTAACAGCTTCAGGCCAAGAACTACAGATTGAAAAAAGGTTGCTATTAAATGCAAGCACTGAATAAATATGTGAATTTTGCTATTTCTTTGCAGAGGAAAAACAGAAGGAAAAGCTTTGAATAAATTCTGCACTATAATTATTTTCTCCCTTCCTCTTCCCACATCTTCTCTCCTGTCCCTCGTTGAGACACACAATTTTTGGTTTTGGTCCCTTTACCCCTTCAGAGTTCTCCCAAACTCCTGAAATTAGTTTCTTACTGAATGTCTACAACACCATTTCATTTAGAGAATGTCACAGAAGTTGAAGTGAGCCATCTGCTTCCTAAGAGAAAAATTATTTCTTTTATGCTTCTGCCTGTGGTTTATGGGTCACCAAATTGAGATTATTCAGGCACAAAAGCATGTAAGGATTTGTTATTTTTAGAAGAACACACACAGATTTCTTTTTTAGGATAATTAACAAGTTAATATTAAAACATACAAACAAAAGGAACAACCGAAGTCCAGCTGCAAGCTTCCATGCTGATGGAGCTGTTCCTCCAAGAAGGGCTGTCCTTCCTCAAAAATCCTGGTGGCACTCTTGTTCATCACTGTGGGTACTGTGCAGCCAGTGGGGCTTGGAGCATCGTTGGACATGGTGTAACCTGCACCACCCCTGTAGCTGCATTCTCCTGTGTCTCTGCTGAAGTGGAGGAGCACAGGTGCAACACAAACACATAAAATTTTGACAATGTGTCTAGGAGCCCTAGTCCTTGAAAGGATCATTCATGCTACAAATGATCCAAAACATTGGAAAGACACAGTTCAGTCAGTGTCCGGGTTACAGTCCATGCAACACCCCTGCCCTTCATGGGGAGAAGTATGGGTCTGTCCGTAAAAATATCTGTTAGGGACTAAAGCAGGATGGAGAAGAGCTCATGCATTTGGGGCTTTTCTCCTTTGATAGAGTCAGTGGTTTTCATCCAATTCCTTATTTCTCCATTAGGAAAATGAGAGCGAGTCCCCAGGATCTGCCTCTGTTGCTCTGCAATAAGTGCCACCTTTGGGTTCCCCAGCAACAGGACTGAGTGTCTCCATGCCCAGTTACAAATCCAGGTCCTTAAAAGCCAGGACCACTGCGCAAAACCAGGAAAAATAGCCACCATCCTTCAGCTCAATGGGAGCAAGGAGCCAGTCTGTGGAGTTGCTGCATCACCAGAACAAATAGCTGAAAAGCCTCTGCTAACCTTCTCCCACAGCACCCAAGCTTTGCTCAAGGGCACCCACAAGCGACCGCCTTACAAGCGACTGCCCACTGCTGTGGGGCAAAGGCTCACCCAAGGCTTGGCCACTACAATCAGACACGCAGCTGGGAGATGGCACTTTCCAATCTCGTTTCCCAAAAGGATATTTAATGTGCTGGAAAACTTTATTTTTCACAACAGAGCCAGAAATAAAAGCACAGGACCGAGACACGCTCCTGCTCAGAGCTCCTCCTGGATGCAATCGCAGCTGTCAGGAAGCATCAGAGCAGTTGGGCGTCGAGGCCGGCGGCACTTCCCAGTGTGTCCCTGCACATGGGGAGGGCAGCCCTGGCAGGCACGGCTGCGGGTTCGCCATGCCCTGAGAGCCACTGCCACATATCTATGCCCAAAAAGTGACCCTCACAGGCAAGGATAAATCCCAATTCAGCATCCAAATAGTGGAAAGGAGGAAAAAGAGGAAAAAAATACACAGAAGAGGAAAAAGCAAAGAACAAAGCAGACCGGCACTCAGTGTTTCTGTGCAATTGTCTCAAACAGAGTGAGGATGGGTAACACACTCTAAATAAGCAACAAAATGTGCCTTCTACATCAGGAGGGAGACTTTCGCACACAAGCATGTGCACACACATGAAGGTGGTCACACACACAGACACCTGGGGACAGAACCCAACCTCAGCTCTGTCAGTGAATATAAGGTATGTTTGCAAATACGGAAAGCTGGCAATGAAAACAGAATGTGGCCCAGAAAGACCATGAGACTCAGCTGAACACAGTTTTCTTTTTCTTTTGTGTAGACAGGTATGTACTAGCTAGTGAAAAGAAATACAAACCAAAGCAATTCTTCAGACATAAGGATGAGCCTCCAACAATTTTCTAGAGCTAGAAGTTCTGCTGAAAGTTATTATCAAGTATCATCATGCAATAGCACAGCTTGAAAACCTTCAGCAAAGACCAGGGATGCAAAAAATAGTTAATAGAATTCAAAATGGTCTAACAGTATTTTGAAAAGCAGTGACTCTCTTACAGTCATGTGAAAATATTCATGGCTAGTCAAGCTTATATACTTCAATTAGCACTTTGTTCACTCCTTAATGACTAATAAATAGTAATTAATAAGTTCCACTCCATGTATTACCTTCTTCCCCTCTCATTATTATTATTTATATGCTTTGACCATTTAAACCAGCTAACTAAGCACTTGTAAAGGACATCCCTCCTTCAGCTGATAGGTGGACAGTAGTAAAATATTAATATGTATTAGCACTCTAATCAAAACAGAGATGATAATGTGCTTATATCCAGGAATTAGCTGTTTCAGAGGGGTTATCCAGCAGCAGTACAAACCACGAGATCACGTCTGTTGTGTGCACATGTGTACTGTACAAAGGAACTATGTGTTATCCTGTATCTCTTCCTTGCATATCTTTCTTGGAGCATTCTACAGTGAGCCACAGCAGTGGGCTTGTGCTTGTTACCTCCAGGATCCTGCCCCACGAGCTGACCCAGTGGCTGCCTATCCACCTCCCTCCATGTGCTCAAGTGCATCCATCCCTGATCTCCTTCCAAGGTGAATCGCATAATGGAGAAAAATTTAATGAAAGGAGAAGGAGGGAAAGAATTCAATGATACAAGCTCAGTGGCTCAAACTTTGAGAAGATCCTGGTCAATAATGATCTCGCAACTCAGCTTCTTTAACATCACCCTGACAGCAACACATTCTGGGCACTGAAACACCTTGGCGTGTACCTGCATTCCCTTTAGCATCCCTGGCCAAAGGCTCCAGGACAGACAACACATTAGACAAAGCATAACCTAGAGTATAACCCAGCTCTGCTTGGGCAGAGCCAGAGGAGGAGCCCAAGAGGATGTCTTCAGTCCTGGAAAGCTGAAAAGCCACATTCAGGTAGGAGGGCTACTGCCACCAGGCAAGGTGGGCTCAAGGCTCTCAGGATCCCATGAAAGCAAATGCATTGAGGCAGGGCATGGTACAAATATAATTGAACAGCTGACCAAGGACTCAAAACTTCTGCAAGGGTCTTTCTCCAAAAGCCTCCTTGAGAAGGGCTGTAACAGGTCACATATATCCAACACTAAAATCTCCCTGACTACTTTCACATTTTACCTCCTCCACCTTGCATTCCTTTCAGAGCCTTAAAGTCAGCCCTAACATAAAATACATATATTCAGATTTGATACTATTACAGTGGCAGTGTGAAAGCTTTCAAGCCATTAAACCTACCCTGCTGATCTCTATCATTTTATATACTATGCCATGCTAACGACTGGATGGCAACGTCATGTTAACTGGGCAATTTACATTTCACCTTCCCAGCATATATGCATCATGCAGATCCCAAAAGCCTGCAGAAGGAAGGTGGTGGGATGCTCTGCCCCAAAAGTAACCCCATGCAGTTAGATTCTTGCATCTGCAACAAGACAGACTGAAACCAAAGACAAGAAAAACACAGAGTAAAAGTAGTCAAGGAATACAACAGAGTATGTGACTTTTCTGTGATGATATGCTTGAAGAGTCTTCATGTCTCATTCCCTCTCTGCTCAGTGGAAGGAGGGGACTCTGCCAGGTCATTGTACAGGAAAGCTCACCACGAATGGGAGCCAGCCTGAAGGTCAGATGTGGAGCTCAGGGCTTACTGGCCTGAAGACCATACTGGGTCAGGCTGGAAGAAGCAATCCAAAGAGCATGGCCCTGCAGCTAAAAAACAAATCCATCCTTTCATTCTTGGAAGAAATGCAGATTCTTGATTTCACTTTTTGATTTGTCCTCACATTTGAAGTGTGTCCAAGATTCAAGTACTATCTTCTCCATTAAGCGAGCTAATCCGCACCATCATCTCTGTGCCCAGCTCCCTGCCTTGCAAGAAGGCATTTGGAAGTGAGACAGGCAGGATATGTCCTGTAAGAGGGTCATTTCCCTGTCCCCTATTAATTATAACCAAGGCCCTGGTGCACAGAGTAAGGCTGTCATCTAGTGGCAAGCAAGCAGCCCACAATTAAATCTCATTAAGAGACCAGCAAACCCAGAGCTGTGCAATGTTATGAAGCAAGCTCTTTACCATCCTCACCTCTCTCCTCTCCCTGGAGACCTGTGCATGGCAAAGACAGTAAGTCTTTGTGGCATCACTTCTGCAAAGAGAATTAATCTTTTATTACTGTCTGATAGTGAAAATTTAGACTCATCTTCAAGTTTGTCAATGCCCTCGAAAAAGACCATTTGCCACACAGAGCTTTAAGTTGTTCTGTACGGTCCCTCTGTGCAGGGCAAATTGCCAATCCAGCCAAGAGCATCCTAGCTCAATTATTTGCAAAACCACCAAAATGAAGGGAGGAAATGAAGGGAATTTTTCCCCATTCCAGTTCCTGCTCAGCCCACAGGCAATACTGCAGTCATTAAATCAGTGTCTGGTGTTGCATTTTAGTGTAGTAATAACTCCTCACTTGCCTGCACCAGTGCAGCAACAGCCAGCATTCACTTGGCAAACCCCAGTGCTTCCAAATTCACACCAACTGCTTTAGAGGCCGCTGTTGCTCCACAGGACAACTTCTTTGAGAGGATGTTTTATTAGCAGTAATTCTGTGTCACTGTTTCCTGTCCCTGGCACAGGCAAATTACCACCGCCTTAAGTACGGGAAGGGCATTCAACATATATAGTCAGTCATATATAGTCATTTATATAGTCAGATATATCTAGAAGCACTCCAAGATCATCTCCCTACCATTCCAGGTCATACGGTGGTTATAGCATCATTTCAGGATGTAAGACAGCTGGTTTGGTTTTTTGCACAGCCTTTCTTTTAACATCTGATACAAAAAAAAAAAAAAAAAACCAACCTATTACTTGTAAGCCTAAAGTTTTTTACTTTCTATATTGTTAACCAGTCAGGAGCTTTGCTGAAGACTTTCCCTGCATGTTCCCCACTCAGACATCCAGCCTAGAAACATTTTTAAGACTGGTCAAAAATTTTCAAGAAGCACCAATTTTTTTTCCCGATAATAAAGCAGTTTTCCTCCCTCCTCCAAAAAAATATCTATCACCCACAAGCAAAAAACTTTGCATTCAGGCTCATGAAAGCAATGAAAAAAAGAAGTGGACCATTTCTGTGTAAAATACCAACCAATCCATATCTCCCTGATCTACTACTGTCATTCTCTTTTGGAAGAGAATTACCATCCAGCTCCAGTCATTTTGTCCCTGTCAGGTCAAATTGGATCAGCTCGATGAGCGCTGCTTTTATTTGCAGTCATGTTTGAAACAGATAAATCAGGCCAGACATCAATGGAAAAATCCCAATCAAGTGAGTGTCTCAGAAGAAAAGTGTATGGTATTATAGGGCAGCAGCATTTGAACAGATTAGCAGGTTTATTGCTTCTCACATGGAACAGTGGATGTGTGTTCACTGAAGTGGGAGCAGTGGGGTGTCCTCTTAGCCTCAGGAGGAAGGGATCTTCAGCTCTCGACCACAAGAATCCTGAGCAGCAATGACTGCAGGAAGAGTTTGCCAGTCCCACTGCAGGGCACAACACAGCGAGACATCAGATCTTCACAAGGGAGCAAATAACATTTAACTCTGTTCTTGCACCATCTGGGACACTCCTGTCCTTACAGGACACATTAGAGCCCATAACACACAATCAGAGCAAGGGCCAGCGTGGTCCCTGCCCTCCTGGTAAGGCTCAGAGTTTGTATCAATTACTGTATGCTTCTCTTCAAAGCCAGGAACAATCCCAACAGATAATGTGGAAGCATGCCAAAACAGGTACTTCAACTATCTTCAACAACCCACAGGGCATTACATAACCTCAAACTACACACCACGGGAAGACACTAACTCTGCTTGTACACTTGCCCCTGACTGGACCTTAAGGGACTGCACCTCTCTCTATGGAAAGCACACCGCACGTTATGGAGCGAGGTCCCTGTGGCTCTGTGTGTGACAGGGATGATGACGGGAATAAGAACTTGTTCCACTTGATGACTGCAGTTTTCTTATCAAATAGCCTCTTGTCCCTAGGCATTCCGTCCTCAATCAAATTAAGAGACAATGGACTGAAAAAAACATACAGTTAAAAGAGCATTTTTCTGGGGAACATAATTTTCCTGATGACTCAGTCTGTGGAGCCCAGTAGTGTCCAACACCACAGAGTGGAAGGCTTAGTAGATTCTTTCGCCTTAGTGTTTTAAAAGACTGATTTATCTGCTTTGTCTCCTGGGACACGAAAATCACATCAGGCTCTCAGTGCTCTGACTGCAGAGCAGTTGGTGGCCACTCACTGGGGTGAGGCTGACCTTCCCTCTACAACAGGCAAAACCATTTACGAGGTGATTCTAAAGACCTCAGCAACTCCACAAATAAACAGTTTTCAAGCTCTTCCGGACATCACCCAACCAGCTAAATCACGAGTCCAGAGAACTCTGGTAGATCACCTACTGTGTGCACTTCCAGCATTAAAAACACAAGCACATTTCCTAACCCAATGTGACTGGAGCAGGCCGAGCTACATGCTATTTCTGGAAACATGCCTTGAGCAACACTTTCATTAATCTACAGCTGTTTGAGCGAATTATTAAGGCTACAAAGCTACAGATCTTTTCCCTTTAAATCAGACAATTGTAACTGAATATTTCTTGTGGGCTTTGAAAGTCTGCTCCTGGAGCAGGAAATGTGTAACAGCCACTCAAAGTACAATTTATGGTTGGATTTTAAGCGTAAGTAAACAATGCAGGCATCCTACATGCAAATATAACTGAAGCATCAGCCTTAGACACTCAGCAGATGGTCTTCTCCATACCTCTGTACTTAAACACCTGCAGTGCAGCACTCCAGCCAGCTCTAAATCCCACCAAGTTCGCCTCTAGGGTCTTCCCTTATACAAAACACATTGACGTTGATATCCACGAGAAGATGCACCAAGCAGCTCAACAATCCCTCTTTTTCAGGGCTGGTTCATACCTTGCGTTGTTTTGTCTTTTCCAGGCACCGTAGAAGAAGTCTCCTCAGGGCAAAAAATAGCCCTTATTACATTTTAATGTAGCACCTGGCACCATGGAGACTTAGTCTGAAACTTCTGGGCACATCACTTATGAAGAGACTAGAGATTCCTTTACAGTGGCAGGAGGTTTTCCTGGGAGCTGATAACAAGTGCCACTTGGGGAACCCAGAAACCCACCCAAAAGCAGAAAGCCTCTAACAACCAGTTTCTGGAGAGTAAGAAAGCCCTAAAATTCACCCTGACTCTGAAGCATCCTGCACCACTCCAATCTTTGGGGCTGACCACTGTTCTGGTAAGCCTCATGTCACTTGGGTCCAAGAGCTGGAAGGATAGGAAGTGACTCCAGGTCCATCCTGCAGATCCTTCAGCCCTTGTACCTCTGCTACAATGCACCTGCTATCCACACCATCCAAGTCTTGTCATCTTACACTACCTGTGTTTCACCCAGAGGAACATTCTTCCTTCCTCCTGTATCACACCCCTTCCAACTTAATTCCCCTTTCTTCTCCTGCTTCACACCCAATTCTTGCCTGCCTAGGGTGACTTTAATCTCTCCCACACAATGTCACACACAGGCAGAAATCCTTGCTCTTCCATATCAAACACTGCGGGTGTAATCCTCTGTTCCACATTCCTACAGAAATGCCATCTTTCTCCTGCATCCTTCCTTTTCCCTCTCCTCCCACAGTGACACAGTCATGGATGCTTGTGCTGAAGGGCTTGAAGAGACTGGCACACCACTCTGACAGGCACGTGACATATCTACCCTTTCCTGCACACTTGCTACAGATTACTGCAAGCCCCAAGTATATGTTTAGCTCATGCTAAATTCACTGACAACCCCTCCCAAAGAAAGCTGGAACTTCCTGTGAACTGCATTAGCAAAAATAAAATAAAATTAACAAAAGTTCATTTTCAAAAGCACCATAACCATTTCCTTGTGGTCCCATATCGACTGCTCATTGCTGTGACTGCTGTTCTGCAGAAGCCCTCAAAGCTGCTCATCCTTTCCCCCCAGCAGCGCCTGGGAGCAACACGGCATCAATGGGATTTCTGTGGGGGTGAATACGCTTTCTCATGTCTTTTTATCTTTTTGTCCCTTAGCACTTGTTCCATCAGAAGTTTTTCCTCTTATAGCATTTCAGTTCAGCAAGCTGCACATCATCCCAGCCCTTCCACAGCTCTGCTCAAACGAGCTGGAGACACACAGTGAGACACCCACTGAGGGCTGACAGGACTTTGATGATGTGGGTACAATTCTCTCCCTGCTCTTTTGCAAACCCAGATGACTAACGAAGTATATTACATTTTCAGCAAGTGTTTTGTGCTTTCTGCATCCTATCTGATCCAACCGCTTGCTGCTTAATGAACTGGATGAAAAATATGCCATTGGAGACCTTGATCCAAGCTTCACTAAATTTGGTGAAGTCGTATCAGCAGAGGTTTTGGCCAAGAGCTAGTAAATACCCTAATAGTCCAGAAAAACAAGGTATTTATTCTGATTCCAGCCATGCTATCAGAAATCCAGATTGTTTCCACTGGATTAATTCTGTAAGGTGGAGGAGAAAAAAATGCTCTTAGTGTTTTCTACAGTCAGTTTCAATGACGCAGGGGAGAACATTTGTTCCTTTCACAAAGGAGAGTATTCTCTGCCTTACTAACCCTTTGAGCTCCCCAGTGGCACTGGTTATGGTGTGGACAAACACACCCAAGTCCTCAAGTCTTGCACATTGCCAGCAGGAGAACAGTCCATTACTCTGATCACCTTGTTACTGCTGAAAAGATGAAGTCTGAACCTAAGACACCTGGAGACACCTGACATCACAAGAACTATCCCCTTGATATCCCAGTTCAAGAATCTCTCTTACAGTTGACCCTTTGTGACTGAAACAAGATGCAGGAGGCCAAGGGGAACCCACGTAACTTCTGTTTTTGTTACCACCCCAGCCAGCTGGGCTCAAACCTGTGCATTTTCCAGCCAGTCTTCCAGTTCTCCAGAGCAAAGGATTTAAGGCTTCCAGTAATATCTCACACAGCTCATCCCTCAGCCTCCTGACTGAGTGTCCTACTTGTCCCAAGAGCTGCTCAGCAAGGCCAACACTGGCATCATCCTGTTAAATTAGTTCCAGTTCAGATGAGGCTTTCACTGGTATGCTACTAGGAGGTGTGATCATGGAGACAAGGTTGGAAGGATCAAGTGAAGATCCTCAGTCAAGTTCCAGACTCTTGTCACTTGTTTTTCCCCTACATAAGCATAGACAAAGGCCAAACCTTTTCAGAAGCACCTTGCTGAAGGAGCAGGAAATTTCTTGACAAATGGTCTTTCCACACTTGATTAAGAACATTGTACAGCACCTGGATGCTCTGAATGAGAAAAATGAGCAGCAATTAGATGCTAATGAAACCCTTTAAGATGAGAGGCAATGAAGGTACAAGCAGAAACTCCTCTCAGGTAGGTACCACACAGGAAATCATGAATACAACCTGCTTACATACAAAGGCTATTTCCATTACTCCTCCCTCCCCACTTGCTGGCTGCTGCTGGTGGGAAGATTGGCTAAAAGATTCCTCTATAGCTAAGGTAAAGCTCGGAGAACTTTTCACTATCCTGAATCTTTACCCTTGAGCCCTTTAGCATTGCAAATTAAAGCTACAACTCGTAAAGATTCATTCATTGCTTTTGCTTTCTTAAAAAAATAAAAACAAATTACTAGAAGGGTTATTAGCAAAGCCAGCTTGTACCATCTGGGACTGAATAGATGCCTGCACGTGAGTAATCAAAGACCAACTCCAGGACCCTGACTTCCACCTTAATTGTCCTCCTTTTCGTCCTCCATCTGCCTACTCCCTCCCACTGCACTGATGGCTACACTAAACATTTAGCAAGAAGAATAATTAAAATTCTAAGTAGCTTGACAGTCTCAGTATTAGTTTCTTCACTGTAAGATTCAGAGTATAAAACTTCAGCCTACTCCTTCTCTCCATGATTTTACGTGCTGCCTCCGACACACTTCGTACCCTCCTCCACCAGTTACTCCACCATCCCTCTTCCCTGGGAACCCCCTCACAAGTACCCAACTAGTATTTAAAAGCAAGACTTCATGTGTGGTACCAGACATGACTTGCAGCTTGCTCCCCAAGCAGAGCGCTGAGGGTATGTGGGCTCCAAACACATCCCCTTCCTGCAATGTGGCCCGTTAATAAATCAAACAGGACTGACAGTGCTGCAGTGTCTCCCAGCTTTGTCTGAACCCTGGGTGCCCCTCGTGATGGCTCTACTCAAACCCTTCATCACTACTGCCTAGAGACTCTTCCCTTCCTGCTGGGGGAGCAAGGGGTTAAGGCAGCATTTTCTTCACTGAAGAAAAAGGCACCATTTGCCTTTTTTTCTGATAGGATGAGCATCTGCTAATGAGGTACCATTGTTTCAGACAAGTTCTGCCAGCCTCTTGAAAATGCTATTTTGATCCTTCCTGAGCCTGTACATGCAGCTTTAAAATTGCATGCATGGTTAAACAGAATCCAGATTCATCCACATCAGAAGAAAAAGGAGATGCCTGCCTTCCCCAGTGCACTGGCTTTTTCAGACTTAATTTCTCTTTCTAGTACATTTATTGAAAACCTGACACATCCTTTACATGTTCCTAATAGACAGTCACTTTATATGTCCCGGGGAAATGTTCTTCCAATTTCCCAAAGTATAATCATCAGCAGAGATGTTCTCTAAAACACATCAGACAGGCACAACATACTGTCCACCCTGCTTTTATGAATTACACTCTCACTGGGGAGTGGTACTTAATCTATTTCATTTCACTAGGACAGTAGGATCACGACTAAGCAGCCCCAGATGTATTACCAATATTATTAGTAAAAAGGTATTAATATTTAACATGGCCATTAGCACCACCAGCGTGGGAAGGAACCCAACCAATATTATAAGGACTGTAAAAAGTGGTTCAGAAAGAGACTACACACGGCTAAATATCATCAGGCAACTCAAAGGATGAAGGAGGACTCAAGCAGAGGAGCATTATAATTGGTTGCAAATTATCC
Organism: Pachycephala philippinensis; assembly: GCA_013397055.1. Classification (NCBI taxonomy): domain Eukaryota; kingdom Metazoa; phylum Chordata; class Aves; order Passeriformes; genus Pachycephala; species Pachycephala philippinensis. The sequence continues at coordinate 14,863 of VWZT01016803.1, forward strand.
CAACTGGCTAAATTGAGATTATCTCTAAAAGTTTGTGTTTAGCTTAAATTTTTCACAGGGAACTGTGGAGAAAAAGTAGTCCCACAATCTTAAAGTGAATAATAAAGTACTTCTTTGGTTGTTGCTGCAGAGAAATAGCGTTTGATAAATGCTCGTTTATCTTCCTCTTCACACAGGTGCAGCGAGGCCATACAGGGGAATATACAGAAATTTTATCTACCTCCTCCTGTACTCACCCAGCCTTGTTCCCTGGGCTGTACTCATGAAATTACCATCCCCTCTGCTCTCCTGCAAAACACTGGCACACCTCAAGAGGCCTAAAAGGTTTTTAAATCCTGACTCCTGTTGCCATGCACCTACACCAGGAGGTCCAAGGTAAGCATTCGTTTAACTCTCTTGCTAGTTCCCAGGAAATAAGAATCACAGAATACTTTTAATTTGGTGAAAATAACAGAATCAATTAGGTTGGAGAAGACCTCAGAGATCATCAAGCTCAGCCTTTGATCAGACACCACCTTTGTCAATTAGACCATGACACCGAGTGCCACATCCAGTCTTCCTTGCACGCTTCCAGGGATGGTGACTCCACCACCTCCCTGGGAAACCTGTTCCAATGCTTGACAACCCTTTCTGTGAAGAAAACCCCCCTGATGTCCAACCTGAACCTCCCTTGATACAGCTTGAGTCCATGTCCTCTTGTCCTGTCACAAGAGGAAGCAAAATACAAAACAAGGCACATTCCTGCCTGTGTTCCACCTCAGTTATTATACAGTCAGGTAACAGGTTATCCGTCATATGTGATTTACCTACCATGAGATGGGGAGAAATAAATTACCTGCTGTCCTCATCTATCCACCTATGTTAAGCCATCCCTTACCCTTTGGCAGAAAGGGATTTTCCCATGCTGGGACTGTGATTTATCAGCTCCTCAGCGACTTCCTCGGCTCATACGCCCTACATGCCTTGGTATCTGGATGGGGGTCTTCCTTTTTTCCCCATGTACACCTCCTACAGAAAAAGTCAAACATACCCGCCTGCTTTACCTTCAACTCTAGCCGCAGCCTGTTACATTGTAAGTACTTCTCTGCAACAAAGGCCAGCACTGGTTCTCCCTCTATCAAAGACAATGTAACAATAATCGGAGGTTTATGGCTCTCCCTCCAACACAATTGAAGTTGCAGTCTTAGGTGGAAGCTGCAGCACCCAGAACAAAGCATCTCGCTACTGGTTTAAGCCCCCTTGGTCTCCTAAATTATTGCATTCAGCTGTACATCACCCTACAGGCCCACCATCAACCCAGCACTTAGGGAACACTGATGGCTAAAATCCTACTTGGGATCCATTGGCCAGCACTGACAGACTCTGGGCCATGCAAAGCTGCTGCTCAAAGCCATGCACATGATTCTTTGCTTCATTGCAGCTTCTAAACCTGGCTGCATTTAAAGAACACATCAGAATCCAGCTATCACAATTCAGACAAAGTCATCAAAAGCTTGCCAGAAAAAAGAGCAGAGAGGTTTTATTTGCTTAATTAAAGCTGGCTTCATAATGGAAATTATCATGGTTCATCTCAAATAGCAATTAAGAAAGCAGGATGTGACTGCTGGCTTTGCTCAAAACATGAGCTAAGCCTTCTCTGGACTCCAGCAAATTCAAATAGTGATGACTTAGCCCAGTATGGAGTAACAACAGCCCAGCACTGTCAGTCTAATTTTATCCCAAGTCACACCACATTTACATTTTCTCTATGGTCCTAAATTTGTACACACACAAGGATAGTGTCTAGTTTTGAAAAGGAAATTACAGAAAAGTCTTGAAAATGTGATCCAAGTGCAGAGGAAAATTTCAAAACCATTGGTAAATGAAAAGAGAAACACTTTTTTCCTTTCAGTTCCTTCATTTTTGATCCTGTGTCTTGAGTTTTTAAGACTCCAGCCATGAGCTTTGAACTGGATGCCCAGGGAATGATGCCAGACAGAAGGACTGAGAGGGCAGGAGTCTGGTGCTCCATGTTCATTCCATTAGCAAGAGCTTCAGCCTGAGCCAAGGTAATCACCAAAGCCACTCTGAGGCTCCTGAACTAAGCTGATTTACACCAGGTAAAATCCCTCCATAGGCACTTACACACATGTCCATACAATTACACTTGCCTCTGCTCAGTCTCTGAGGGGACCAACTGGGAATGCTCATCTCCTGGAAACAGTGCCCTCAGTGATCCATTCAGCACAGCTTAATCCATGATATGTTCAATACGTTATCCATTCAATGAGTCTCAACAGGCATTTTTCTCAATTCACTGGAATCTAAGTTATGCTGGGAGTACTCTATTTTCCATTATAAGAGTCTGTCTTTTGCTGCTTAAATCTCCACCAAATTTGAAAGGATTGGGATGACATTCTCCATGTCAAGTGTTTGCCTCAGGCTACACATACACTGGCACATACATATGTGTGCATAGATATAATTTGGGAGGAAGGGTGGGCTTTCATGTGAAGCAGTTCAGCTGTTTCCCAGGCTAGTGATGGAAGGGCTGAGCCCAACCACATCCAACACATCCTTGTCACCCCAAACAGCTCCAGTCTCCTGACATACGCCCAAACTTCGATTTTGCACCCAGTCACTTTTGGTCACTTTTCTCTCCGACTGTCACATGCTGTAGTGCAGCATTTTGCATACTGTCTATACAGAGCATTCTCCATGTCCCAAGAACTAGTCTGGCTAGCTGTAATTTTTGGGGTGCAACTGAGATCTTTGTTTCTATGAGCAAATGAAAGCAGGAACAATTTTGTGGATCTACATATCATTCCCCATGACCCAGCCAAAACATGAAAGTGTTACAGCTGGGACACAATATTGGTGACAGGTCACAGGTCTTTGTTAAGGATAGGAAGGAAGGACAGGACAGAGGTATAAAACACTTTGATAAAACCTGATGTTTATTTAATCAGCTCCGTAAACTTTAAACAAGGACTTAAAATCTTTTCCAGGGCATCACAATGCCCTTTCTCATCTTCCTTTCATGCAGTCATCAGGACACGTGGCAGGACCTCCAGACTCTGTTTATTATTTTCATTACTTCAAACTGCAGTCCTAATAAGAAAGTGTTTGCTCCCACCTTGCTTCTCTTTGCTCCACTCTGTGTGTTTGTGCATGGGAACAGGGTGCGTCCCAGTAGCAGCAGACTGCAGACACAGATATTGAAAAGAGATAAGATACATTTCTTAAAGAAATAGAAAAAGCGGGACATAACTTTTGACGTGATTAGACTGGAAATCAAAATCTTGAGCTTTGAAACGCCCTGGGTACAGAAGCAGTTGCTCACATGGGTCAGCCAGGAGCTGAACCAGATGCAGGGATGTAGCCAAGGGTAAATGTAAGTGGACAGAGTTCAGCCCTCTCCCATTCCAGGCCAGGTAAATCTTGCCTCCACAGAGCACAGAAGAGGTGGGCACATTTGCCCTGCCACTGCTGCATCAGTGGCCACAGGGTGCCTGGTCTCACCATCCTGTGCTCCTAGCAGTGCTGGCCGGTCCCACGCTTTCCTCCTGAGCACAGCACCCTCCTTCCCTCAGTACAGTACATACACAGTGCCAAGGTGATTAATGACATTCATTATTGAATCCTGGTGTCTTGATTTCAGAAGCTGCACTAACAGACAAAAGCAGCCATAAAACACACCAAATGTGACCTTAGGAAAAAAACAGTCAGAAACCGAGACAACAGTCAGAAAATGACCAACGTAAAACACCCAGAAAGAGATGTGAACCACAAACAGAAAGAGTAGCTTCATGCAAACTGAAGTAAAGACTCCCCATAGACTACACAAAGCAATGAAAGAAATAAAAAGGAGACTCAGTCTGGCTTTGAATCTTTTCTCTTTTTGAGCTGCTGCTGATCTTTTCCCCCCTCAAATTTCAATCAAATATTCACTGGCTCTGCTTTCAGTGCAAATAACCAACAGGCAACCTAGGAAGTGTGGCACATTTCTGTTTCACAGCTCATATAAAATCTTGCTATTTCAAAAATCTATGACTTACCGGGACTTCTTAGCACTTGCCAGTCTTACGATACTGTACTGAAGGAAAGTACGTCCCAGTTAGTAGAAGAGAAACAAAATGCACACATTCTCACTGCAGTCTCTGATATGCTGGTGAAAAGAAGTTTCTGAGAGAATTAAAGCATTTCTACACAACAGAGAACAGAACAGACTTTCACCTCTTCTCTGTTTTTACTCTGTTTGCCTCTCTCAGAGGCACTGCACACAGTCAAATGAAAAAAATAATTTTGCTTAAGGACCCTGTACCTCCCAAGGCTTTCAATCGAGAGTTGTGAGGTTGATACCAGATTGGACTGAAATAGCTTGTAAGTGCTCAGGTTAAGTCAAAGAAGGTCAGATATACCAGATGACTTCTCAGGTCCATGAAAACACACAGTAAAATGAAAGAAAAAGATGAAAATAGTTAGTTGATCTCTCTCGATTTAACAAAGGGAGAAAAGAGCATCTGCACACATGTTTTGACTTTAGGAAAGCTCATAACTTGTCTCAGCTTCAGAGTGTCTGTACCAAGGGATCACCACAGCCTGTTGTTCCATGTAAGTCTTCCTACCTTCCCATTGTGGAATATCAGCAGTACCAGCTGCAACATCTCCCTCCCACATGCAGTCTATCCAACACTCCTTTCCTGGTCCGTGCTTCCAGGCCTTTATTCTATTTCTATCAAAAATAGCCATTATTGACCATATCAGGCAAAAGTCTCACAAATTTAAAGGAAAGCACCTCATGTTCTTCATTTTCCCTTCCTATGTCAAAAATATAATGTGAGAAATGGAAGTCATTCAATAACATTTTTCAGACCCTTCAAAATCCACATGAGAAATTCATCCATCACTCACTTGAAACGACCAAAACAAAACAGTCTGAAACTAAGCAGCAGCAGAGGGGAGTCCTGTCAGCTCTCTCCCAAACACCACAGGCAGTTCTGGGATGGCACCATGGGTGATGCCAGACACCAGCTACCTGTCTGAGGTCCCTCTCAGCTCCGCAGATCTGCCCCTGGCACTCAGCAGGGCAGCAATGGTCCAGGGCAGAGCAGGGCACGGCTCACCAGCTCAGCAAGCACATGTGTCACACATTTCTTTAAGGGACTGTCAAAACCTGTGACAAGCCTCTCCTCCACTCTCTCCAAATCTGTTAGAGAGGGTCACCCTTTACTGTTAATTATGCTGAGCCTGAAGCGATGCTTGCGCAGCTTTGCCTCCCTCACACACTATCCTAAGTGGTCAGAGCCCAGAGCCCTTTGATCAGAATTGAGCTGGGAACTGCGACTGCGCTTCCATGGGAGATCCCCTTAACGTCCGTCACCAGGCTGTATTCAGAACATATTGATAAATCAGTGACAGAGTTGGATTTTTGTTCATGGTCTGGCCACTGATTCCAACAGCTTATCTGAAGTGTGTTCAATCTTTGCTGTACCCAGTGCAAGGTTAAATAAGTGACCTACCTCTCTCCTCTGATCACTTGGGAGTCTTACAGACCCTTTGTCTAGATACTGACATCCTATTGCCACTGGTTAACTTCTCCCCATGAAAAGACCAGGAGAGACTGAACAGGGGTAAGTAACAAAAAGAGCCACAGTCACTGAGCAGGTGCATTGCAGCAGGTCATGTCTCAGCTACCCAGTGAATTATATCTGGAAATAAACAGTCCCCAAACAGGTGGAATGTAACCCTAACCCTGTTCCACTCCTTCAGCCACAAAAAAGAAAGCTTGCAGTTGGGTTGCTCCAGTCAAGGGTAAAAGAAATTGAAACACACTGGCAAGACATCCCAATACTCTCTTTGAGTATAGATAGATATAAAAATATATTTCCATAAATATTATGTGCACACAAAAATCAAAAATCTAAATATGACAAAGAGATCAAGGATTCAGCAGCATCTTGCATATAGGACAGCTACCCTACCTATCCTCCGCCTCAGCAATAAAACTCTGCACGTCCAACGGAAGATGCTGTTTTAGAAGAATATGGTCTTTGTTGATGGTATTTTGAACATTCTCTTCACTAAAAATAAAACACTGTAAGCTTCCATAAGAACAGCAGCACTAAAGGGGTCTCCCACCACTAACCCCCAAAGTAATTTTGCAATACAGATTTTCCTATGGTTTTTAATCATTGTTTTTCTTTTTAGAAGGATTAAATCTTCAATTAAATGCTGTTTTTATGGGAAAAATGATTGCATCACTATTATTTCCACTCTAATATGTTCTTGCTGTGTTTCAGGGCAGCTCTGGTTTTCTTCTATCTTCTTCCAAGGATAGAGCAACCTCACAGGTAGGACCTGCACTCTTGTACACTGCACTCATGCAGGACTTCACGTCCTTCCTCTCATTTTGCTTTGCTTTTCAGCAGAATTTGCCTATTAAAAAACCCATCATTGTTATTATTTTTGCTAGTTCATATACAGAGCAAGTTTCTCTAGGCACTGATAAGGAACAACTAGAAAACTAGGAAGGACATATTCTACTATAAAATCAAAGTCTGGAATGTTTGACATTCTCCACAGATTTGCTGAAAACAGGAATGCGCAACAAAAATGTATTTCGGTAAAGTATGAGAACTGAAATAGCAAGTATTTTCAGTAATGTTTTGCTTCTTTTGAAAAAATCCTTTCTCCTAGAAAATGAATTTTGATGAAAATATTTTAATGAGACAAATGGCCTTTCTATGAAGTATAAGCCATGCAGTATATGAAAGGAGACTGATTCCTGGCTTTCTCGCTGGGGTTTTCTACAATTTTCTATTGCTTTCATTTCAAACAAAGGTCAGCATAAAGAGAAAAATATTGGAGCTGCTCTCTGGATGTGGGAAAATGAAAAAAGGAAAAAGCACAACTATAAAGGTTCTGGCAGAACAATCAATGAATTAAACACTGTTCTGTGTCTGACAAGCACCTACCCATCTTGGTCTACAATCTGGTCTCCTGTGGGATACCCACAAACATATACAAGTAATAATATCCCTGTTGTAACCATCCAAATCCTTGACTTCTGAGTCTCTCTTGCAGATGGGTAGTCACCAGTGCAGTGTCAACTGCTGTTAACAAAATCCCTGCGCTTGCCGCTGGGATGTCCCATCCTGGACATGCCCAAGTCAGCAGCATCAGGAAAGCCAAAACGTTGGCAGCACTGGCCAAAGCAGCTGCTTTCCTTGGTTACCACCAAAGGGCAGAGGCAATCCCACGACCCTGGAGGAATTGGGAGATCTCAGCTTGACATCCTCCTTACCCTCGTTCTGCCGAGGCATCCCTGTCCAAGGCAACATCCCACCATCAGCACATGGAAGGCTTGCAGGGGTTTGCATTTTGAGTGACAGGCAGACAGATTTGATTAGGCCCCAGCCAACTAAAACTTTTATCTAACACTGAAACATCCCTGAATGAAAACAACATCAGCAGCCTTAGCAAGCCAGCCCCACTGAGGTGGCTTGAACTGTCACTGGGCAGATCACTACCTGTGCCTTCTTTAATGAGCAGAGAAGCAAAGAGGTGAGATGGCAAAGTTTGGAAGACAGACATGCCTCTTACATAAGCTTTGCTTTAGACAAAATCCAATAATTAATTTCCACTCAGTAAACAGAACTCTTTGCAATTCCATCCCACATAAGGTCAATACCATTTTCCATTTAATTTCCTCCATGTCCAGGATGTCCCTCGCTTTCTTCAGGCCACAGTTAATTACTGTAATACATTCCCTAGTTCTGCAGCTTTGATTTTTTTTTTCCAGCCACAACAAATCACTGCAAGTGCAATGCAAGCAGATCCCTCATGTCCAGCTCTCAAACACCAGCTTTTAAGATGTGTCAAAACTGTCTGGGGAAGTTTCCAAGCACTGTACTGGGGCATTTACCTGCTCTCTACCAAGGATATGCAGCTCCTCCATCACTAGTCTTCCCAGAGTCACAAATTCCTTGCCAGATAAAGCATGGGCAACAGGCAGGCACAGCTGGGAACATGGGATGCAGGTCTAGCAAGCTAGGTGAGGAGCCCACTGATTCCTACCACCAGCAGCAGCACAGTCAGGTCACGATGAATCTTCCTCCTTTTGGCACCCACGTTGACAAGCACTTGCGCACAAAGGGACACGAGTGCTCTGGCTGGGGCCGCAGTACCTTCAAAACTCATCTCCACTGCCCGAGCCCCTGAGTTTCACACAGTCTGTCTGCAGTTGTAACCCCCCTGGAGAGGGTGCTGAAGCACCACAGCTTTGCCACTACTGCAGCATTTTTTCTTCTCCAGCCCAGCTTAGTGCTGGTTTCCCAGGTCACCAAGATCTGGCAACTCAGCTCTACCTGCAGCAGCTCCACGGAGGATTAACCCTTCCAGCAAGATCGACCCCTGCTCTCCCCTATGGTACCCTTACTCCATCTCAGCCCTGCAAGAAGTAATGGATCACACTCACCCATTCAGGTGGTTTTTGTAACTTTACAGATCCAGCTTTGCTCAGCAGATTTGATGTTCTTACAAACGTGAAAAGGAAGCTGCCTTGCCTAACATCTTATCTGTAACTCACCCCTTATGTGACACACCAGGGAATGGTGATCCTTTGAGGAGGATTTCAGGTCAGCCCTGATCATGTGAAACAGTTACTGCCTGCCTTTTCCCAGCACTCACTTTGCTCCTCATCTCTACTCCTTGGCTTCCATTCTTGGGCTACCTCTCCTTCCTGCACCAGCTCATCTCCACCTCCCCAGGTTGCCTTACTCGGGCCTCTTCAACAGCCCAAAGCTGAACAGAAAAAAGGAAATTAAGCCCAGCTGTTCACTAAGAAGGTGCTCTTCATCCCTGGATGTGACCACACTGCTTCCTGGACTGGGGGTGGCAGGGGATCCCCACACTCCGCTCTAGCCCCCAGAACACACACCCCAGGTTAGACTTCTTGCACTGCCATGTTGGATGCATGTAAGGAAATGCAGAGTTCAGCTTGATGTACCTATTAGTTACACAAGAAAACATCCAACTCCATCCTCTTCTCAAACTAAAGCAAACCTGGGTAACTCAGCCAATGCTAAAAAGGCTGAGGGGTTTCCCCCCCCAGTCTCATATTGACTTGGCGCACACACAAGTTCACCAAGTTCAGCAGTTACATTAGCACAGAGAAAAGAAGAAGGAAAGAGGAGCTAACCTCAAATTCCATTTTTAAACAGGAGAAATACACCAGTATGTGGGTCCAACCTTAAATCTGATCCAAGCCACCCACATCTCAGCTTCCCAGCCACAGATCTGCGGCACCTTTGGCACTTCCGCACTAAATCCTAGGTGAACCCCTAGGAGCCAGACAGGCAGAAAATGGCTCTGCTCAATGGCTCCTGAGCATTTCATCACTGTCTCCACAATACTTCTAGCTAGCATGTGGTTTTAAATATAATCCATCAACTCTAAGTATTAGATGTTCAGAATTTAATTAAACTCAATACGAAGCAGCAGGGAATAATACCCAGAGAACAAAGAGATAGTATCTGTCTCTTCTGTTATGCTGGCAAAAGGGGAACACTTTATTTATTATTTTTGTCTCAAAATTCCTGCAAAGGCATGCATATATATATAAAAATATGAAAATAACTGACACCTTTGCAGGAATGTAGTACTTATTCTGTAGTTAATATGATATTCATTAAGGAATTCTTTTGTGGTTCTTGTATGGCATAAGCAAAGGCACTTTTTCTGTATTTTTGTGTCAAAGCAGCACACAGGGGCCAGTGTGTTAAAACGCCTTATGGATGGGGAAATGAGCAGTTGTCAAAAAAAGGCAAAGTGTTTCCCCATGGGCAAGTGGAGCAAGACGTTGAGGTGTCTGTCTGAGCAGAGAGTAGCAATGCCCACGAAGGCAGGTGATGCTCTCACACAGGACACACAGCTGCAACCCAGCAGTGCAGAGACCAAAATTCCCAGCGACCTTTGACTCTTCCAGGTGAGAGATTTCTGCCCAGCACAGCTGCCAGTCTCAGCTTCAGCATGGCATTAATAACTGCTAGCTGTGTCAGGGAACTCCTGGGAATCTCCATGGCACAGTGCTCCCATTGTACCTGGGATTTCCCTTTACAGTGGTGCTTGTGGAGGAGGGAACAACACACTCCCAGGCACGGCCTCAGCCAGCATCTCTGGCCACAGATCTATCAGCTGCAGCCCAGCAGTGCAGCAAAGACTCAAACCCTCACGATGGGGATTTGAATTGCTACAGACTTACTCAGTAGCTGTGAGTCAGAGGACAAGTGATCAGAGGAATGGGTTTACTAGCCACAGAGAGAGGCAAACTTGCACAGCAAGAACAGGCAGCAAATACAGCACCCCAACAGGGCACAAACTCCTCACCTTTTCCATCCAAGGCAGTCTCCAGTACATAATCTTGCTGCATCTAGATGTAAAATTAATCAAAACAGATGGTTAAACTGTCAAATTAACCAGCAGAGGGAGTTATGGCAATACAACAAAACAACACTTAATTGACAATGCAAAAATAAAATTAAGTGCTGTAGATACCAAGATATGAATTCAAGCAGGGCATCTTCCTTTTCCCTCTGCACCAATCCTTCCAAACATGTAGACAGCAGCAGTACAGCCACCCTGCTGCAGTACAGGTGTGTGGAAATAAGGCACCCACATAGCCACAGAGGTGGTGTGCACTGCCATGAACACACTTCTCTGCAAATAAAGCCCTGCAAGTGCAAGTCTAGTTAATTGGGATGCCACAGCCAATTAAACTCTGTGACTCTTTCTTCAGTGATCCATTTAGCAAAAGATCTTTATCACAAACATTACAAAAAAGAAGCTGATGTCACCAGAAACATGCTGTGTTTAGCAGCTCCTTACTCTGACATCATGTACCTCATCTTTCTGACCCTTCAGCCACAGCCACCCTCTTCTTCCTTGTACTCCTGATTTATCATCGCAGAGGAATTCTCTGAGCCATGCTTAGCACAGTGGAAATCTGATCAGAGGCCTCCGGACAGTGCTGTGATAGTGCTGATAAATAATTAGTGAAGGGGATAGAGGACAAGACAGAGGAAACATGAGTTTCCCACCACCTTACGAAACAACACTCAATAGTCCATGTACAGTACCGGTCTATAATGTCTGTCTCCATGATCTACCCCAGAATAGCTGCTGGTTTGGAGCATAAAGACAAGGGTAGCCACTGCCCTCAGGGAGGAAAAGGGGGCAGAAATCTCATTAGATGCAATTGGAAAAAGCTGGACTGAGCTTGAAGGGGGAGCGGTCTGCAGGACTATTCTAGGTCTCATAGTAAAAAGCATGGAAAAAATTATAGATGGCATTTTGGTTACTTATTTCTATTCCTAAGGGGAAAACAAATCTATTCTGATAGCAATTAAAGTAACAGATTTTTCATGTATTTATTTATTTCAGTTTGAATAATAAAAAGGGCACAGATATCAGGCTGGAAGCAAGCCATGAGGAACCCTTCTAAGAAAACACCAGCTCTACTGAATAACTAAACCCAAAGCAATCCTGCTTGAGGCAGGGTGTCAGGGGACAAACACAGACACCCCCATGAAAGGTATAATCAGTAGGAAAATGAGGGGGAAGGATGAACAAGTGGCTCCTTGGAGGACATGAGCAGCCTCAGGGGAATCTTGCCCCTCTCCAAGGACGGTGGGAGATGGGCTGAGCCAGGGTTTGGGGCTGGGTGTCTACTGAGCTCAGCCCTGGGGGCCCCTGTCAACTGCAAGAAACACTCCTCTCGTTCAGTGCTACTCATTAAAATCACCATCCATGACCTCGCATGGCAAAGCACGGCTGCAAAATAACACCCAGCGATCTCTGCCAGAGCTGCTGATTCACATCAAGCTGATGGGGTTTGATACGTTTGCAGAACACTTTCCCAGGTCAAAAGGCAATTGCTCATCAAAATAATTGAGCGCCTCTACGACTCAATGGGTTGGATGCTTGCTGGAGATGAGGCATGAGCAGGGTCAGCTCCTCTCTGTGCCTGCCTTGGAGCTGGCAGGAGAGAACCACAAGGGACACTCCAACCCAGCTCCATGCCCCCCACAAGTGCTCTCTTCCCAGAGGGAAATGCATCTCCTGACTTGGCACTTCAAGTCCTAACATGCTATGAAGGCTCCCAATTTCAGTTTGCACTGGAATGAACTGTCCTAAACCTATTCCTCCCACCAATGAAAATTCCATTTTCAAGACACAGGGAGGGGGATTTGGAGCCTCCTGGGTTTAGCAGCTGCCCACTCGACTGTTTAAATTCATTTTGCATGTACAATATTGAGAAGAGAAAAAGGGTGATGTAGAATGGCAAGAAAGGAAGAAGGAAGAAATATAATCATGTGTAGTGGCACCACACCAAACCTTGCAATATATTTTGCAATTACTTAGCATAATGAATCAAAACACACAACAACATACCCTCCAGGTAAAATCTAGAAGAAACACAATCATGTCCAGATGTCATCAGATGAAAAAGTATTTGCATCCATGGCCTGTATTTTTATCAGCAAAAGGACTTCAAATTAAATTTAAAAGACCTTTTACCCTACATCCTCCATAGCAGTGCGTGGGTTTAAAAATGCTGCACTGCTTTCATGTCCCCCCGATGTCCTTTGATGCACTCGTTAGTGCACTCATTAGGGCATTCTCATTTCAGAATAAGCTTTGTCGGGGAGACAATTTCTCCCATATGGGATTGCAAAGACCAGAGTTTGTTTTCCTTAGGACCTGCCACACTTAACAACTGGCTCTAGTAGCACATAAACCTTGAGAGTATTTTACTGCCCCTCCTGCTCCAGGAGCAAGAAGCATCAGCCCCCATTTTCAGGAAAGCCAGAGGCACTGGCATAACGCATGAGATTGGCAAGGGGATGAGGAATCAAGGAGGTCTAGGACAAGTCAGAGGTGAGCTTAGCAAAATATTAGTTTCCTCACAGCCACTATGATCCAACAAGCACAAGGGATTTTTGCACTGTGTTAAAAGCAGCTCCTGCAAAAGCACAAGCGTACCCTCCATTGCTAAGAAAGCAACATGATTCAGTGCTCCTCAATGACAGGAGGAGGTGTTTCCATGGACTCTGCCCCCAAGGCCTAGAGGAAGGCCCCTTTACACCCTTTTCTTCCATCCCTACCTTGGAGCAAGGAGGCCAGAGCTCTACAGCTGCTTGCCCGCCCAGTGGCAGTGCTGTCAGACCCTAGCTCTTTGCTATCAGTGCAGACACGCAAATTTGGACAAGACAGATTCCACTCAGTGTCAATGAAAGCTGAGGCCTTGCACCGGAGTGTCTCCATGGTCCAACAGCATCTCCCAGAATAATACATCTCAGAGGCAAGGAAGCTGCCTGTCCTGCCTGCAGCCCTGTCAGCTGATTATCCCCGGCCATGTTGCCTGTCCCTCAATACCCATTACCCCCCTCCACTATCCTCCTACCACACCACCCCAGCCTGTCTTGCACTGGTCCCATACATCTGACAGAGCTTCCCTTGCGATTCTCGTTCCTCCTCCAAAGCGACAATGCAAAGACACTTAAATCATCCTGAAATCCCTGTGGCAGGGGAGAGATGTAGTATTAATGAGGCAGCACCAATGGCAATGAGAACACTTCTATCCAGCAGTGCCATCAAAAACAGCATGATGCTTTCACTGAACGCTGAAAGCAATCCATATACTTGAAGGACCCAGCCTGTCTCTGTGGATTTGTGGAGGAGAAGCTTCTGCATACCTTATGATTCCAAAGTCTGGCACAGAGATGGGGCTGTTCATTGCTAAGCCCCTGGGGGCACATCAAACTCTTGACACCACGGAATTGCAACACATTTAAAGCAATCTGGTATCTTACACTCTGCCATCTGAATTACACCACTGCCTTCCAGGCTGAAACACAGCAAACACCTCTTCCACACCTTCTGCTTTATCTCCTCTACTCCTCTTGCTAACCAACATGATTTACCAGTAGCTTGGGACCAACCTTACAGCTCTGCAATAAGAAAATAATCTCTTACTTGCAATCTACTACTAACCTTCAAAATCCCTTGACATAAGCCACAGAGATGGTGTGATAGCAGTAACTGTTTTTATTAAAGCAAATGGGTACAAGACTTTTCAAGGCAACATCATTTTTAGCAGCCACCTGTATTTTGGATTTTTTGGAAGGCTGGAGTTGTTTCACATGACTACTCAACCATGCCATCTTCAAGCCATTTAGGGATATTTGTGTTCAAAGCAGCAAAACACAAAATAAGCTCTGATTAACAGAGTGATTGTTGGATGCAAGGAGCAGGGAGTTGGACTTGATGATCCTTATAGGTCCCTTCCAATTTGAGATATTCTATGATCCTGGTGCCTTGAGTAGTCCAGCTGCAAAGTAACAGAGAGAAATGGGAACATATTTCCATCTGTGGGGGGGAAGTGCTTCAGAGTGAGGAACCCATGCATTTACAAAACTGTCCATGGAGCAATTCAGCTCAGAGATGAAGGATAGCCCAAATGTCAGAGAATTTGGGTTTCAATCTCTCCCCAACACTTAACATGACTGGAAGTAAGGCACCACCAGCTTCATCTGCAACAGAGAAACAACTTTTTCTATCCATGAAAGATGTACATGGCAGGACACTGCATGGTTTTAAAGGTCAGAGTGAAAGGCCGCCAGGTAGGTGGACAGACAGATCAATGTTTTGATTGCCCTGAGGGAAAAGCACCAGGCACCACCTTCACCCATAAGAATGGCTTTGCCACAATGAGCACCTGGATGCATTACATTGGAAAAATGGCACACCAGAGACAGAGCACGTATGCATGGCAAACCTTAAGCACCTTACCAGGAAAATTCGGTTTGCAAAACATATCTTAGAGAGGCTGGCAGCTTCACCTGAAAACTTTCCACAAGTGCTGGCTTGCATGTTCCTTACGTTTTAGCTGTAACCAGATTTTCATTGTGTTTTCATTTCTTTCCTAAAACTCTTCTTGCAAAGAACAAACAGCACAAGTATGTGCACCTGAGAAAAATGCTGAAGAGTCCACAACACTTCTGTGTTCAGCTTAATCTCCACAAGCATCCACACCCCAAATCTGAGTTGACCACAGCACAGAAAAAACCCAAATACTATGCCACCCATGCCACCATTCACAGTTTGGATCTGCAGACTAAAGAAGCCACAGAAAAGAACACTGTAATTAACTAATGGGATTAATTCCGAGACAGTGCAGTCTGTTTAGCAGAAATGAGCACAGAGGAACAACCAAGGGATTACTGGCTAAAAGCTAGCAAAGCCCATTTAAAACAGACAATTCCACCCATCAAAGGCACATATAAATCAATGAATAGTTGATCCATCACCTTAGTTTTCATGATTACTTCTTACAATGCTTCAAAGCACCCTCGGAACTAGAGCTCCCACTCTGAGTTCCCCAGAGATCCTCTGCTGTTCAAAGCAATCAGATCTACGGAGGACTTGGAGTTTGCCTGCTTTGTTTTTAATGATGTACATCACTGTTTAGATAAATTATAAACCAGTTTCACCGTTATCAACCATAACAGTGACTTACTCAGTTCAGCAAAGAAACATCAGGCTGTTTTGTTTAGTTTTGTTACACTTGAAGGAAAAAGCCACTGAAGTGTTCTCAAGAAGCACTCAGCAGAGAGAGATAAATTAAACTGTAAATAGAAATGGAAATGCAAAAGCAGAGTCATCAGTCACTGCAGCTTGTACAGAAGTTTATCAGTCAGTCCCAAGTTGGGAGTAGCCAACTACTGAATTTGGCAGCCTTTTCAGCCAACGGCAAAGGCATTGTGCAAAATCGCAGGGGAATGGGGCACCTCATGAGCCATCTCACTGTTTTCTGTCACCAGGGCACTGCTGCAGGAAAAGTTTTGAACTGAAAAAAGAAATACTTACACAAGAAAGATAAATCAAACCAGCAAAAAGGGAGACATCCCAGCCTGAATTGCACTACCCAAGGCTTCCAGATTAACTGGTTCCCACTTGCTTTCTGCCACACCCTTCCAGAAAGGTAGGGGAGATTATTCAGCTCCTCAGTTCAAATCCTGCCTGTGAGATTGATGCCCCTGTGAACACCAGTGCCTCACTCACTGCCACAACAGGAGTCAAATTATTTCAAGAGGGTAATAAAAACTTCACTCCTTGCTGCCAGCTGGACAACCAGCAGCTCACCCCATTACAGGTCTTTCACGCTGCCTTGATACTCACTCACTGTGGGACTCAAAAGCCTTCTCGAAATATCATGCAGACATCAAGCCCACAGACCTTTACCAGTAACATGCAAAATACATCTGCTGCCCATCTATTGCTTACATTGGTGCAGCAAGCAGCTCCGTATCCCACCTTTGCCCAGGCCATGCCATCAATTCCTGCTCACTTGGGGTCTGTCTGCATTACTCACTCAAGCACCAGCATCATACTCATACACAAACTGACACACATGACTTTAGCTTCCTCTGCAGAAGCACAAGCACTTCCCTAAAGCTTTCCCTGGACTCTGTCTTTCTGGGAGCTTTGGTTATACCTAGCAATCCTCTTTAATTCACGTGCTGCAACTAAACCCAGCACCACTCCCTGCAACTCACCACCTGCCAAACCACTCTCCAGCACCAGCTGCATGTGGAAGTCCCTGCAGAGCACCCATCCTGCGTTGTATAGAAGGTGCCAAGTATTTGGGAATAGCCAACTATGAATCATATTATATTTATGATAATATTGCAAAACTTGAAAGATTATCACTGTGTCACATTCTTGATTTAGAGAATCAGGTTGGTTTCTAAATGTGAACCAAGATCTGAGCTTGTTCCTAAGCTTTATTGAATGTTCCCTGGAAGGCCAAAGCACTGGTAACCACAAGGTACAACATAGGGCAAAAGTAAAGAGAGGAGAAGCAATGAAATACAGCCCACTGGAGCTCAATTACTTCTGACTCATCCTCTCAAATGAGTTCTTTGCCTCCATAAGTCAGAAGGAACAGAAACAGTCACACTGCTGAGAGAGGGTAATTATTCTTGCACTGTGTGAGGGGAAAACACACGTGCTAATAGTGCCAGCTCATGAGTCTGTGCTGTTGTCGATAGGGAGAAAAACATGCTTTTAAACACAGAGGGGCCCACTGCAGCCTGTGTGACAGCCCAGTCCCATCCACACGCTCTGAGCTCAGGAGAGCCATGGTAGACTCTCCAGTCTGCAATCGAAGAGCCTCAGGATGACACACAGCATGGGGACCTCCACAAGAGCAAGGTGGCTCAAACCTCCTCATTTACATTCATCAGGGTTCATCCTGCTCACTTTCACCTGCCTGCACCAGGAGGGACTTCAATTCAGCTGTTCATCAGGGAATTTGTGGAGCATCCTGAAAAAAGGGCACAATTTCAGATGCCATGCATTTTTCCAGGGCTTTTCCTTCAAAGCAGAAAACTTAGTAAAATCCAGGACATTTGTGACTTTTTCTAATATATGTAGGTTTTCATTTAGGAAACACTGCTGGTCCACGAGCAGCAGCACAGAAGAGAGAACATGACTTTGCTGGTGCATATGCCCTATGAAGCATGTAAGTGCACATTGTTAAATATCTTCCTTTGCAGTATCCCATACACATCACCAGGCCAGTGGGTTATTATAAAATATTGCAAATCTTATTTGTCTTGACTCTTTTGTCCTGGATTTACTAATTCTCATATTTAGAGAGAATTTATTCAGCCTATAATTATCAGCTTATTTTCCCCATTATGTTTTTTTCATTACAATGATTCAGAAAAAGCCAATAGCAGACAAACCTTTGAACAATTTAAAAAAAATTGTTCTAGTTTACAAATTTGGCCTGACAAAGAAAGTTATATTGTGCTTTTTCTCAGAGAGCAGAAGTTAACTTACTTTGGGACTATTGTAACTGCAGTTTTCCCACCAGCTACCCCAGCTACTCCTTGGAAAGCACTTTTTGCCTGGCCAAGGCTAAATTTTTAGGCTTGCAGTTACCAGCAGAACCTCGTGGGAGCTACTAAACGAGAAAGAGAGGAGAGTGACGTGCATTTCTGACAGACACTAGTACTTAAAATTATCCAAAATTTCAAGGCCAGAAAAATGGGACCAAACAATAAACAAAAAGTGATAGATCCAATTCTGAATAAAGGTCATGCATTGAAAAGCAATCTGGGATTTTAAAAAGGGCTGATGTTCTCAAAAAGAGTGTCACAAAAACACAGGTCAAGTCCTCTTGCTTGCCCCTTCTCACATCACCAAAGTAATTCTGGGGGAGAGAAAGTTAACAGCAGCCAGGGGTAAATCCAAAGACCTTAAACCTAATAGGAGAGGAGTTGTAGCCTCAGCCTTGTGCAAAGCCAGATCTACTGAACATCCATTCAGTCCAATGTTTAGGTAAGCAGACAAACTCTGTTCATTAAAATACTCATTTAATCTCAGGGTAGCCATAGGTCCTTAGCACATACAAGAATCAATGCAGATGTCTCTACCACACCCAAATGCCAACAAAACACCAGGCAGAATGTTCTAAATAAGACCTGGCATTTACCTGGCGAGTTTTGACCCAACCCACTCTTCTTTACCCTCACTGTCAAGTCCATGGTAGAGTAAGCAGACCTGTACCTGGGGGAACAGCAGCCAAAATAGCATGCAGAGAGTGTAGCCCACTAACACAAAACTACAGTACCAACCTCAGGGATAATTCATGAAATGCAGACAATTATATTAGAAATAAAAGAGACTTCAAAAAAAAAAAAAAAACAACCTTGACATGGTACACAGCCCTGTTACTGGCAGGCACTCAGATCCCAGAAACATTTCATTCTGACAAGGTAACACTTGCCCTGAGCAAGGAGAAAGATCTCAGCTTGATGCAACAACCACTGGGATCTTCAAGATATCTGTCCAGATTGAAAATGAAATAAATTTGAAGATTGTTCCCCTTTCCAGAGCTTCCTTTTAACTTTTTTGTTTTTATTAACAGAGATAAAACCCAGATACTGTGCTTGGAAGTGTATCTCATCTGCTTTGCTCCTTCAGTATAAGCATGCCGTGACACGAGTAGTGACAAGAAGCAAAGCCAGTGAAGTCCCCTGCTTCCCAGCCCCACTCTGAACAGGTTTCAACAAGGTTAATGGGGACAGAGCATTTCCCACAACAAGTTGGGTCTGCAAGACCCCCAGATCTCCCAGGGAATGCTTGAACTGATGCCTTGATGAAGTGGCTACCAGAAAACAGAGGCTAGACAAGATTAGAAGAATAAAAGCACGTATTTATTTGAAGGGCCTTCAAAGGTACACCTTGGGCAGTCAAAAGCCTCCAAGAGGCTCCACCCAAGCTGGATGCTGGGTCACAGGTTTTTCACACTTTTATAAGTTTGGTCCATTTGCATATCAGGGTTAATTCTCCAATCATAATTTTGGGTAGTGATGTAATTATCCCAAGTTTGCTCCCCCTGTCAGAGGCTTTAGTTTACATATTTTGGGGCCTAGGACAACAAGGTATCCTTGAAGTGCAAACCTAGAGAGGGTTTATTATGTCTAACCAGCTTGAGAAAACAGTAGCTAACAGGCTATATGAAGTTTCAGAGTTCCATACAAAGCAGTACGGGATTTGAAAAATATAAAAGTTAAAACCTAAGGCATCATTCCCCCTCTACGTGCTCCAAGACCTATGTGCTCCATTGGGCTGAAGTTCCAGTCTCAAACCAAGCCAAAGGAATGGCACATGTTGCCAAATGGCACCTATGCCATGACAGCAGGACAGCCATGGGCTGAACAGCAGCACTGCAATTTCAGTACACACCAGACAGGGAACAGCATGAATTACCACCCTACTGTGGTACACAGAAATCAAACCAATTTATCTCCAGTCATGCATTCACCCTTTTCTCTCCCAGGATACCTTTCTGCCAATCCACCACTCAATTAACCTTTCATTAAAGGCTTCCTAGACATTTACAAAAAGGCCACAGCATCCATGAGTAGCATTTTATTTCACATGCATTTCTACAACTGCATTCCCCGTTGCAAGCAAAACTTGCAGTCTTGCCCTTCACCTGATGGAGATGGACCACCAGAAATCACTCCCTATTTACCTTCACCGTCTCTGGTGGTTTTTACAGACTGCTGCTGTATTTCACCTTAACCATCTCTTTCATAGTCTGAGGAACCTTGGTTTCCTTGAAAATTCCTGGTAGAAAAACAACCCAATACCTCTGATTTAATGCTGCCCAGAGCCTCTTTCCAGTTCTCTTGGTTTGTTTCAGAGCCAGGAGATAAAGAGCAGGGAGCAGTGCAAACACAAGCTTACACAGCTGCAGCATGTTTTCTTCCCACTGCCTTTGCTAATAGCTTCTAATGTTCAATTTGGTTTTGATGACTGCTGAGCACTGAGCCAATACTACCACCGAGCTCTGCATTATAGCCCAGAACCTCAAGCCCCCAGAGCCTGTTGGCATCTCACAGTTCATTGCCTTATGTACATGCAGAATTACTTTTATGCGCATCACATATTCCTACCCTGAAATTCATCTGTCATTTTAGCATCCCGTCATTCTGTTTCAGAATATCCTTCTGCACATCCTCACACTTTGCCTGTCTTTACCACCCCAAATAGTTTGCTGTGCTGCCAAAACTTATTTCTTTTCTTTTTTGTTACTTTTTCAAGTCTCTAATTCATATTTGAAAGATACAAGGTGTCCGCATGAGACCTTGCAGTATTCTGCTGGTAACTTGCCTCCACCAGGAAAACTCATTATTTATTTGTACTGTCTGTTCATCTTCTTTTAACCAATTATTTTCCTAAGACCCTCCCTCTCTTTTTCACTGCTGCTTCATTTCCTTAAACATCTTCTGTGAGGAACCTTGATAAATACCTTTGAAAATTCCAAGCAGGCTTTACCAGCAGAGCACTCTGCTCCACATGCTTGTTAACACCTTCAAAGCAGCATTTTTCCCTCTCCATGTGTGTTTGTAGCCATTTTCACTTGAAAGCAGATTCTGAGTTTCATGGGACACTACTGAGGGCAAAGCTTTTCTAGCTCCAGGTGTTTTAAAAATTCATGCAAAAGGAAAAATTATATCCCAAGTGTCTCTTTTATGGTCTCACAGACACCTCCTGAACCCATTTTCACTTTATGTGAGGCCAAAAAATATCCTTGCTCAAACATAACAACCAATACTAATGCAAACCTCTTATCTTGAGTCTCTTTCCTTTGCTGTCTCAGACAGTACAGGGTGGCCTCAATCTAGGTTTAAAGGCCTATGAATGTCTTACTGAAAATATTTATTTGGGCACTGACCCCTGAAACAAATCCAATTCATCCAGTTGCTGATTCAGACAGAGTTTCAGCTCCTAAACACACAGAGCCCTTTCTGCAGAGGCCTATCATCCCTCACCAAGCTTTTCAAACCCCTTTATCACATTTCTCTTCACAAAGCTGTAATCGATTCGCATTTGCCAGGTAGGGCTTTCCAAGTATCCCTGGAGGGAACTAAATGCCACCATTTACAGTGATTTAAGTATGTAATTTCCATGGAGCCCACTGGAAATCCCAAACTTCATGTTAACATTCACTTCTTCAGCAGAGCCAGTGAAGGTCCTGCTTTCAGGCACCTCTAGCAAGCTAATCTTGATGGGCAAAATAAATGCATCAAGCTGATAACACCCACACTATTTGTCACTACAGACTCCATGCCTTTCAGTCCAGGTACTGAAGTTTTGACTCCACAACATTCTGTGTTTCCCGGTTTTGCCTGTTTCACCCTAATACAAGACCCTTCAGGCTCAATTATTGGAAATGGACTTCCAGTTCTGCAAATGTCCCAGGCTGAGCTCCAGCACTTGGTAGGACAAAGCACTTTGGGATTATTCCTGTGCCATCAGAGAACACACATCACAACGAGCTATTGAAGAAATAGGAGCACAGCAGTGGGGCTGGAGAGAGAAGAGGATGCAGGTGAGGAGCAAGGAAATCACAAGAAGAACCTAGTGTTGATAACACAGAGTCCAGCAGGGAGAGGAAGAAAACCACCAGAACCTTACCACACCTAAAGGAGCTGTGGTAGCTCACCAGGGTGGCCACACAGTGAACTGATGTTTCTGCTGCTCCTACAGAAGGGCTCATGGATGCCACAGAGCACAGAAGGGGGCAGATGGATGGGGAAAGGTACTTGAAGCTCTGTGTATGCCCCAAATCCCGCCTTAAATGCAAATCATGTTTGAACAAGTAGTTTTTAACTTGAGAAAACATCTGTTGATACAAAATGCTGGCCACTTAATTTCTGTTTGTTTTCCCTTACAATTATTGTACAGTCAAATCCTTCTGTAGAAATTGCCATTTTTCCCTAGAGTCACATAAAAGCATGAACCCAGAGCTCCATTCCAGACCAATTTGCAAGAAAACCTTGTACTATGGGATACACAGTAGGGACAAAATCTTTTCAGAAACGTTTACAGTGCAGAGCAGGCACCTTTGTGTTAGAAACACATCTAAAGCTGACAAAGTGGAAACACACTTCCATAGCATAAACACAGAACAGCTGGGAGCAACAATTGGCGTCAAATCTGGGAGCACAACAGCAATCTATACAAAGACTTTTCCACACATTCTCCAACAGCCTGACAAGGATCCAGGGTTCAGAGTTGAACGTAGGTTACGTAGTATCTCCCTTTATTGCCTCTCTCAGGGAAGACAATGCAGAGGAGGAAATGAGTTTTCCAGTATTGACAGATTTCCTTAGCAAACTTCAATCTTTGATAGCACACCAAGTGTGATGCCACACATGCAGGACTGAGTAATTACAGTGCTCCCCCTGCTTCTCTCCTCCTTTTTAAAGCTAATTGAATAAACTCTAAAAGCAAGCATAAAATCTGCAATTTTAGTGAAGTTGTCCTACATGTGCCCTTTGGACTTTGCTCTCACTGAACTATTATAATTTGCATGTTCACATGTCCACGTTCAGCCCACAACCACACATTGTCTTCTGTGCCAGATGCCTCACAACCACCACGAGCGTGGCAGAAAACTCCAAGGAGAGCAAAACCTCTGTGTGTGTACCAGAGCTTGAAACTTCACCCCCTCACACATTAGAAAGGAGAAACAAAGCATCTCATCACAGACTCTCATCTGAATATGTTCCTTGAAATTCACTTCTGATGTATGACCTTTAGCACTTCATACACAACTCCCCTTCTATTTTTGATACCATCACTTTCAGAAAGTTGATGTATTTCACATGCTTTCATCAACAAAAAAAAAAGCAAAAGAAAAAGAATGGAAAAATAAAGGTAGTGTAATATTGATATTTGATGTTGGTATTTAGCCATAATGTCAACTTTACTAACTTCACAATTTGTCAGAAATTATCAGACATGGGAATCTTTCTACATCAGGAAGTAAATATCACAATTCAAAGAGGCTTCGAGAGTATACAAGTGCACGTAGCTCTCCGACTGAGAGGAGGGGGCCTTTACCTTGTACCAGCATCTGCCAAATTTTGGGATCAGGATGGATAAAAGAGTATGGGATTTAAGTCCCAGATCAGAGCTTTATAGACCTCACTATACAGCTTCAGAAACCCATGCTACATCTCTCAGAACTACAAAAAGCCCACTAGCTCTGCATCAAGGGTAAAAGTACACCTAAAACTTCCTTCCCCAAAAAGTGACAATTCCAGGACTTCCCACGAGAAGTGATTTTTCCCAGGCTGCGAATGCAGATTACAATCAATGAAGCTGATGGCAATTGAAGGAAAGAAGGGCAGCTCATCTCCCAGCCCATGAAATTGCAGACTGCCATCAGAAGCTATTTCCTTCAATTCAGAATATTCCCTCCCTTTTTCCCATTTAACAATGGGTCCAGAAAAAGCCAGTGACATCTGTCAAACCCAGATGGCTCACTTGGAAAGTGACTGTGCGTCTGTTTATAGGGAAAGTGGTAGAATCAACAGAGAAGGAGTGGATATTTATGTATGTTGGAAGCTGCTCATCTGCACAATGACAACTTGAACTCGCTCCCAGCTCCACCACAGGCAGGACCAGAGAGATGCTGCTCCACTGAGGAACCTTATTTGCAACAGGCCACATTTAAGAAATATGACATCATGTAGTTGAACTGCTCCACCCTGCATTGCCGAGGTCTCACAACCCTCTAACCAGGAAATTCCCTTTGGGAAAAGAATATCTAGAGGATTATTCTGTGACTCTGCATGCAGAAGCAGTAAACTACAGGTCCTGGGCCCAGTTGTAAATAAAATGCAATTCTGCCCTTTAAAAGAAAAGTGGGGGGAGATGAAAAGGAAACATAACTCCATACTGAAAAGAGTAATTTCCAGGGGATTAAGCTATTGTGCCATTTGCTTGTGTCTATTTTAGCTGCTGCTCGAGATGTTAACCTCACTACTCCCAGTGAAGCAATGAAAACAACTATTATAGCTGGCAATGGGATTTGCAGCTGAGAAGATATGTGCGTTAAGGAAGGAGAGAGGAGTCCTGCTAGGAATAACTTCTTCCAGTCCCAGCAGCATCCCATAACCACCAAAAGAGTATTGTGCCTTGAACACAGCGCGTCAGCCTGGGTCAGCAGGGCAATATATCCACCAAACCACCAACCCCACAGAGGACACAGCATAGCTGTCGCAGCAAGGAGAGCCTCTTAAATGAAAACTGGATTGAGGACACCGGCTTTTGCTCAGAGACCTTCACTTTTACCAGCAGATGCTACCAAATTAATACTACCCAAGGATTTAAACCCTTAAGAGTGTCACTGTAGGGCCTAAAGTTACTTTTCTTCTAACCAAAACTTGTTCAGTTTGCTGGAAGATGGGGAAGAGAATCAAAAGCTTCATGTGATTATATGGTGGGACTCTGATCATGACAGTGGGGTACAGACACTGGTGTGCTGGCTGCAGACACCACAGTCAGGAAAAGTGGGGATCTGAGTTGAACACAGTCCTAACGGCTTCTCAAAAGCCCTTGTGCTGTCAGAGAGTGACACAAAGTATCCACACTCAATGCCATTGCAAATCAGGTGAATTTAGTACTTGCAAAAGGTGCCACGCTGACAGAGTTCAAAAAGTGAAGCAGCTTCTATAAAGACAAAAATACAACAAATACCATTTATTTTCCCCTCCAACGAACTCCCACACCAGTTGTGTGTCTCCCCGACTCTCTGCCGGTAAGAGGATACCAGGACACAAATCCTTTCCCAACTCACACTATTTGCTCTTTAAGTTAGACAGAGAAGCAGCTTTTGCCATTTTCACAAAGATCCAATGACCCTCCACCAACATCTGTCACTCCAGGATTAGCAGCAGCCACTCAACACCAAGGGACCCTCACTCAGCACAGCTAGCCCCCAGCAGGCACTGGGACCCTGCCATCCCCAGTGAATCTTCAGACTCTGCGTCTTCCACCAGCACAGGCTCACACCAAGCCAGTGACAGACAGGCAGAGACCTTCCATTACATCTTGCCTGTTTCCTTGCTGATTACAAAAAGGGGTCACAGAAAAGATACTTCAGCAGCTTTGCTGAGTTCTGCATAACTTTCAGCTCCCCATCAAGCTTTGAAGGTTTCTCTAACTCACTTTGGCACTGCTATTTTTGCTGCCTGTGCTAGGGATTGCTATGGGACTGTGCAAGAAGTTGCCACTATAAAAAATGAATATTTCACAATATCCTCTCCCCCTAGTTTGCCAAAGAAACAAGTCCTACTGTATTTCTAGAAATTCATCTACTTTGAAACAAGAGCATCAACCCAGCAGACCAATCACTGGAGTTAGTTTTAGGTGCCTACTCCATCCTTCCTGTTTCTCAGTACCAGTGCAAAGGAGTGAGTTGCTAATAGCACAAAACAAACATTTCAAAGTGTGTTGCAACAGAGGCTATTTCTTCTGGCCCCTCCGCTTTTGCACTGAGGTACAGGAGCTGTGGCACAGGCAGTTCCTCTGTACTTCTTTCCCAGCTACAGTCACTAAGGGCAGGAGAGATCCACCATGCAAATCCCTTGGGGCCACCCCACAAACACCAACAAAGAGCACTGCAGAGCCTCCTCTCCCAGCACCAGGTTACTCCCATATCCCCTAGCACAAGGCCCCCAAAGGCACCAACCAACCAAGCCCACAGAGTTCAGATCCTGGACATTAACTTCACAGAGGTCCAAAGAGTTCAGGCCTGCAGGGTCAGGTCAAATCCAACTCAAAGAAATATTTATTTTGTGAGTAAACTAAAGAGTCACTGTTCAGAATTACATTAAACTGAGATGAGAATTCCATTAGCTAATCTAATTTAACCTGATCTGTTTGAATTTCATTATATGTGGCTGCACTGGAGACTCATTAATGAGACTCCAGTATATTGGGATCTTGAGGGCTTCTAACTCAATCTCCCAACCTGATGCAGACAGCTGTAATTGTGTTAATTAGCTGCAGAACCTGTGATGTACTTCGTGATATACTTCATCCGAGCTCAGGGTAAAGTGAGAAAGATTAAAATGAAGCCAAATGAATGAGAAAGCACCACCCTACTTGCATACAATTTACAGGATAGGAGTAACACACCCTGTGTGCGCACAGATGTCTTCCCTTGACTCAGATGGGGGGGGCATTGCATATGAACAAAATGTCCCTGGATAAGATCAGTTAACTAGCTTGATAAAGGATGAAACTGAAGGTAAAAAAAGAATTTTCTCATTTAAATAACCCCCCTAACAAAGTCCTGTCAGCCATTGGAAGTTACACACCAAAGCTATTTTGGAAAACAATCAGATCATTGTTAATTCTAAAATTAGCTTATTTGGGTGTTTTTCATATAGAGAAACCATTGCTCTTACATTTGTCAGCACTCTCACAGACATCAAGAGGATGCCAGTTTGAATAAGCACTGAGACAGCCTGGATGGCAGCTTTTGGTCCCGATCCCTGCTCAGGAGAGAAGGGCCCGTGCTGCTCTCTGCTTACACTGCAGGCTCAAAAACCAGGTACAAGCCCTTGATCACAGCATGTGTCATCTTAGATTTTTGTGTCAAAAAGAAACTTTGAATGCCAGCACCACAAAGGTAGTCTGCAAATTAAGTGGTATTTGTTGCTGTGCCCATAAACGCAGTTGCATTGGAGCAGGGGAAGCACAGGCACATGGAGAGTATCCAAGCTGCCAACTCTTACACCCTGACACCTAAGGAGGGCTGGCTCAGAAGTCACTGTGCATCTGAGCTGCTTCAGGTGATAAGGATGAAGGTCTTCCAGCCAACAAGACAAAACAAGACTACGCACTCCGGTGACAACTACTATGACTCATCTTTGGATTCAATGCTAGTGAGTTTTTGTGGGGGGGGTTGCCCAGCTACAGAAGTTTGGGAAGAGGGTGGGCTGTTGCAAAACTGCCTGGACTCTCCCAAAAGAGAAGTTCTAAGGCCAGAGTCAGGCCAATTTCCTGATGAAATACATATTTGCAAGACAACTCCTTCAACTCTCCACACCATGGTTGCCTTTCCAGGTCTCCTACATGTTCTCAGGGAAGCCCACCAGGACAGCCCAGAGAGCCTCTCCAACCCCATCGAGGCCCAAGGCATTAATTCAGGCCAAGTTTTCTACACACAGTGATACCTGAAGCACAAACGGACATCTCTGAAGGATCCAGCCATCCCAGCTAGCCTCTTGGCTAGTCTGCAAATGCGTTACAGAAGCTTTAATGATTTGAGACAAAACCAGAGCACTGCAACGCTTTTCCAGCATAAGGTCTTGTACTTTACCTTCACTGCAGCCCCCATAAGCCCCAAAGGAGCCCATTCCCGATGAGCTCATCGGGAAGACACAGAGGTACAAATCACCCCAGCACACTTCTGCCTTAATTAACATCTCCTTTTGAGCCTGCAGCAGTGAAGATACAGAGCTTGGAAAGCAGTGCAGGAGCATGTTTCATTGACAAGGAACAGGATTTAGGCAGGGAGAAATCTTGTAACCTTCTCCTGGCCTCCCCCCTCTCCCACAGCCCTACTGGCACTCAGAGCAACCTGTGGGACAGAGAGAAAACTTCAGAGTAGCATCTGAAGCCTTTAAGGAATAGAACCTCAAGCAACTTACAAACATTAAATGCACCCAAATGGTGTAGGGAAGATCTTATTTATAGTTGGGTGGAAAAAATGGATAGAATTAATCCTGATGTCTCATGGAACAGTGGCTCCCACTTAAATGCTGAACAGTTTGTGGTTGAACCTACTCCAGGCTTTCCTGTTCCGTGCAAAAATAAAAAAAAGTCATATTGATTTCAGAATTGCTTTCAAATTACAAGTGCTAGCAATAAAATTCACTGCATGAATTTCAAGCATTACACTTCTCTTGCAATTTCAATTATCGATTAAGCACCATGGCTGAAGCATTAAGCCTTTAAATGTTAACAGAGATTATTACTTTGCTGCTATGGGGTTTAAGGGTCTTTTTTATTGGTGTTTCCTTGGTTTGTTGGTGTTTTTTTTAATTTTCAGAGCGCTGCTTATGCTGGATACTCTGGGAGCTGTAATTCAAATGCCATCACATTCAATGTAACCTAAGAGAGAAGTTATTATCAATTCATAAAAATACTGTGAGTTTTGAAAGCAAAGAGTAGATAAAACATCATCTTTTACTGGCCTAGCTGAAATAGCTTTGTAATTGGCAATGGATGGCCTTGCTGTTTTTAGCATCCTCATTGATCAGCCAGTATTTTTTGGAAGAAGCTGCACACCACTGTCTGGGGGTTTCAGCAAATGAGGTGTCAGGGGCGTATTCAAAGAAGCAAACAGATTTTACAATCAGCCTGCCATGTCAAGTATGTTGCTGGCATAACTCCACTGGATACCCTGGATTTTTTCTAGAGAAAAGTGGCCCTGGATTGTTAACCATAAAAAGAGCAGATTCAATATCATCTTTGCTACCTACAGAACACCCACGTATTTCACAATCTGCACTGACAGAGTGAGAGCAACAGGAAAGACAACAGACTTGTTCCATAGAAAGAATGCAGCCCCATGACCTGAGGGCTGATCAAGCTGGGTACAACACCCCCTTTGCACGGGTGCTGCAGCTGCTTGCACTCACCTCCTGACAGTGCCATCACAAATGCCTGGCAGCTTTCGGCTTGGACAGCTGCATCTCCCTAACTAACACAGCAGAAACTAATCCCAGACGGGGAACAATCACAGCAGTGGTTTATCTACCCTTTCTGTTTATCTTTCTGGAGCAGGTTTGGAGCTACCTCAGGTGGGAAAGTTGAGATATGGATGCGCTTACTGAGAGGGTGTGCGTATGTGCCTGCCGACACACATCTACGCGAGAGGATGGACACGGTTGGCAGAGGGTTGTGTGCCTGTTTATCTGCAGCAAGCTACAGCAAGTTGGAGCCATAAGGATTTCCACAGTCTTGCTCCACTGTGCACAAGTCACATAAAGCTTTGCTTGGCAGCTGCCTTCTCTGACAAAGCTGGTCTCTGAAGGTTGGCCTCCATCACTCTCTAATTTCTTGTTCCTAACTAAGCTAAGCTGATAAGTTGTGCTGAATGTCACTTCTGAAATCACTCAGGAAAATCTTACACTCGGGCAGATAATTTCAAAATTATCTCAGTGACTTAAATTTCCCTCTTCCCTCATGCTGCACTGAAAACAACATTCCCACAAAAATCAAGAGCCCATTTCCTCACGTCCGGGCAGTGTAAGTCTAACAAATGCCAGCTTGCTCACTGACTGCAAGAGCTGCCCCACATATGCAGAAGCAGGCAATAGGACCTGTTGGGGAAGATGAAATAGGAAAGATTTATAAATATGATCACATAGCAAAAGATGCTGACAATGTGGAAACTGCAGGCGAGATTGAAATGAAGGCAAGCTTTGAGATACCAAACCCCAGTTACTGAACAACCAGAAAACAATGGCTTGGCCGACTGAAGGTAATCCCCCGTTGATGAAACAAAGCCCTCTGTTTGCTGACAAGTCCAAGGGTCAGAGCAGACCCTGCTGGCTTAGCAGCAAGGGTCCAAAGAGTAGTCTTTAGAGTTTAAAGTGTAATGTAGTATGGTAATGTAAGGATTCTTATAGGCTATATGTTAATGTAGTAGGATTTGTAGCATGTTCTGGATTGGTTAGTAGAAATTAGAATATTCAACACAGAAGATGATTTATTGTAATGTAATTGGCAAGCACGGGATTCCGTTCTGTATTATATTCTGTTCTGTATTCTATTCTATTCTATTAGATTCCGTTCTGTGTTCTATTCTGTACTTTCTATTCTATGTTATTCTATTCCGCATTCTATTCTCTCTTTCATCTGCTCTGACCTGCTCCGGGCTGCATCTAGCAGCTCCTAGCAGGTCCCCTAAACCCACGCCCTTTCGCAATAAATCCGATGCTCTAACACCGTCTCCAGAGATCTCTCGTCTCCGTCCCGACCGTCCCGTATATGCTAGCCTCGCAGAGACCCACACAGGAAATCTACAAGGACCCACACAGGCAGAGCTGTATCACATCCCTAAGGGCATGCAAACAGCTGTAGCCTCAGCATAGCAAACCAGTGCCTTTCCCAAGAGTTTAACAGTACCCTTTTTACTCGATGTTTGTAGGGTAGGAGACCCCACATGCACATCAGGGCTCTAATGGGTTTTTATGCATTGTAAAAATACACAAGGAAAGTGGAGCAGCTTACAAGAGCATCCCATCTGAAGATAAATTATGGCTTTTGGAGATGAAACCCCCATGGCACGACTCCAACAAGTCAGCCCTCGCAGTGGGGAGCCAGGATGTTTCACCAGCTAGACCTGAAGTCAGTACACCAGGAGATGGTGCAGCTGCTAACAAGACCAGAAAGCTTTGTAACTTCCTCACAGTGATGAAGTGAGATATGACATCTCAGAAGAAGGCCACTTACAGGCAAGGACTTGGGTGATAATACTGCAGCATGGCTAAAAGGCAGCACCCAGTCTCAGGCTCAGGAGAGAACCTGGGCTCCCCTCCTGGTTTATCCTTCTCGCTTGCTCTAGGAGGGAGGAATTGCAGCCCATGCCAGCACCCCCTCCATCTACACTGTCTCTCAGGGTGGATGATTTGAGTCTAATCCATGAAACCTCATCTGTTTCTTAGTGATAAATTCAGTTTGGAAAACTAGCACTTTAGAAATTAGCAATGTCAGATCTCAAGGGTAAGCTATAAATCTCTGAAGGGCAGCAGCACACAATGCAGCCCTGCACAGGCACATGGCAAGTATGACAAGCAGGAAGCATTCCTTCAAAGGCTGACTGTTAGATCATGAGTCAGGTCTGAACACACATTCCCCTCTCGCCTCTTTGGGTTTCATGTTTTGCCTACTCCACAACTTGATCATTCATGCCCCAGCATTACAATATTTCCTTCCTCCCTAAGCATTTGGCCTTTTGGCTGGAGACAGGGGTACCCTGGTGACTTGGGGCACACACAAGGACAAATCATTTAAACCAAATGAAGTGGGACTGTTGTTTCTTGCACAGTTTACAGCTGCACTGTGGAACTCACAGCTGAAGGATGGGAGGGAGGCCAAAATCACTGGTGGATTTCAACAGAGCATCACCAACTTGCAGCGAATTCTCAAGGAGCAGGACACCCAGCCAGGACTATGAGGCAGGAGTAAGGGAAAAGGCTGCACACGAGGAACAAGCGCCCAGTGTACACACTGACACTGCCCCCTTTTCTCTGGCCATCCTTTAGCACTAGCAGGGATCAGATAACTGAGCTAGATGGTCTGACACTATCTTTTTCTTACTAGTGAGACCATAATTCAAGCACATTTGAATTCTCTGAAGAGAGCAACTGACCATTTGAACACAGGGGTCTGGCTGGTAAGTGAGCAACAAAACCAAATGAAATCATCCCAAAGAACTTTAGAACTAATATGAAAGTCTACCCTATAGCTAAGCATAGCAGGGGACTTCAATTTGATTTACCTTAGGAACATTAATGCACCAATTAGCTCTGTTTCTCTGGGGAGAAGTCATCTCATCATTTACATACTTTGTTCATATAGTAGGGCGGGGAAAAATTATGAAAACACATGTGAAACATTTGGATGTGCCCAACTACCGAAGATTTCATAATGAACACATTAGATTAGTGTTTCTTGATGCAAAGAGGATTTTGTTTTAACTAGAAGCGTAACAAGGAATTATAGCAGCTGTGCCTGTCATTATTCTGCTTAGCCTGTTAATGGAATTGGTTTGCTAGAACCAAATTGGTTCAAAAGATTAATTAAAAACAGGTGCTTCTGTGCAGTAACTTCTCCACACCACACTGAGTACTTCATGTGGCCAAACCACATCCACTCTTCCACGTGACCTGCAGAAATTGCCTTTGCTCTTCTCTGGGGGCAATAAAACTAATACAAATAAATTCAGAGCACTGCCTGTGTGACAGAGCATGCTGCAAGGACCACTTTAAGAGAAAAGCCGTGTCCAATGAACTAGGGAGGCTGGCGCTCGGGAGCCTTCTCCGGAGGATGGTGTTCCCTTGGGAATGTCGATGTCACTGTACACCTCAAGAGGGATAGTCCTTGCATAAGACATCTCCAATGGGATTTAAAAATCAATGTTTTAGTCAACAACGGCTGAAGCTCATTAGCCAAAAAACGAAAGAGGGTGGCTGGAAGAAGCTTTCCAACAACAAGCAGACAAGCTTTGCATTTGGAGGGTTTGTCACCATCTCTGCTGGTCACATGCAGCCCACATCCAAGACTCCAGCCTGTGTCAGAACCATGCTGGCTAAACTTCTGCAGGCTAGGACTTTAAATACTGCTCACACAGCAAAACCAAGTCATGGCAAAAAGGTTTGTCTGTTAATTGAGAAAAAGAAAAA
Organism: Pachycephala philippinensis; assembly: GCA_013397055.1. Lineage (NCBI taxonomy): Eukaryota > Metazoa > Chordata > Aves > Passeriformes > Pachycephala > Pachycephala philippinensis. The sequence continues at coordinate 47,703 of VWZT01016803.1, forward strand.
TTTTTGGGCCCAAGGATGGACTAGGAAGCAAAGAGTCTCGCTAAAAATACACAAAATTTCACAAAAGACCAGTTGAGAGTCACACAGCCAGAGATGCTTCATTTACACGTGAATCTCTTTAAAGAGCAAATCAAAAATCCATGGCCTGTGATCCTTCAAACCCTGCTCAGTCACAAGCAGTTAGAATTACAGCAGGACCAGACTCAGCAAAGAAAGCAGGCTCCAGCTGAGTATTTTGTCATGTCCTCCCTCATTTCAACTCCTAGAGGAGGAAAGTAGAAAGAAAACACATTTGAAGAGTTGTTTTAATTTTATTTCTAATTTGGGTCACAAGTGAGTTCCTGTTGTATCCAACAGTTATTAGGTTACCTCATAGCTAATTCCTATGCTTATTCCTGCTTCGCTTTGTTTTGTTTCAACCTCTTTGTGGATTGATATAAAATCCTGAGCAATAGTGGTGTTTGGAGGGGGTGGAGAAGTAGACAACAGTTGTGCATTCCTTAAACAGTTGCTAAACCCAAGTGCTATCACATGCCTAAAAACCACCCCACAAACCATGAGCCAAATGCAACAGTTTCCTGAAGTGACTCAGTGGCTTGGTTTTCTCCATGGGCCAGCAGGACAGGACCTGCCATCACAGAGGGAAAGGCTAAGGGACAACAGTGCCCTGGGTTCACTTCCCTTCCATTACCAGCATGGAAATATAAAATCTACAGTACTACCAAATCACTTTTTCTCTTCTTGTCTAAGAGGTAACTCTAAAACCACAAAAATGTGGTGCTTCACTTTTACTTTACACCAGCAGCTGGGAATCAACATCTCTTGACTTTACAGAATAAGCCAAACAACATAAAGCACCTACTGACTGGAAGACCCTACTAAACTCCTCTCCCCAATGTTACCTGGGCCCCAGGTGTGAGCTGAGCAAGGCTGCCCAGCACCGAGCCAGAGTGGTAACACTTGGTGAGCAACACAACCCTGGCAGCCCCCACCTCTGCACCTCAGCCTGCTGCTTCCATGTGTCTCAGGTCCCACAGGGTCATCTCTCCCAAAAGCAATTACATCCCACCGATACAAATCTCACCAGTTCCACAACCACCATGGGATGCAAAATTAACCCTCCCTTTAGCAGCTGCCCTAGCTGGGAGAAGCCATCCTTCACGGCCAAGCTTCAGGCCTGAAGTTTAAACAGCAGCCTGAAGCTTTAAACTTCCCCTCATTTCAACAGGGAGGTGAGAAATGCTGCCACAGTCACCCACCTGCCACCCCAGGGCCAGGGAAGCAGGAGATCCTGGTTAAGGCAGGCAGCAGAATCCTCACAGCTCCTAATGGCAGACACACACCCCCATGGCCAGGCTGCAGCCCAGCTCCTGTGCCAACAGAGCCTGCAAGATGCTCAAACCAATCAATCTTCTTGGGTTTGCTAATGTGTTGTCATCAAATTTGACTCCAAGGCCATGGGAATACCTTTTTCCCAGTAGAGCCTTCATGCTATGGCAATTTTTCCCCAGTGCAGGTCTCTTTACCAGGATGAGCACAATGCACAAGGCTCTGGATTTGCCAACTTCCTTGCTGAAGCAGTACTGCTGCAAGAAAGCTACCTCTCTCCAGAGATGTGCTGCAGATGTGCTACAATGGCCACATTGAGCCAATTTCCCTTTCAAACTGCACAGTCTGGGAGGGGAATTTTGATCACATTTATACAACAAATCTTGTCCTTAATATACGTCTATTAGTGGGCTGCATTAATCAGACCCGCCACTGCAAAGCACCTTAGTGTAATATCAAGGAAATATGGGTTGCCTGTGTGAGAGGGATCTCCTTGCTTAGAAATCTATAAGAGAAACTAGCTAACTATTATCAAAATATGGTCTAACCTGAAAGCAAAAAAAGCTTTAAAGAGCAGGATCCGTGCATGAGGTAGATGGGACTCACACTGCTCTAGAAGGAGCCAGGGTAAAGACAGTGTAACAAGCTTTTTACTTACAGCCATATTCTAAGCACATTCTGTGAAGAAATCCCGCAAATTCAGCCCTAGCAGTGGAGAACACACAAAACCATCACCAACCAGTACTCACACAGTGCCTGTACCTCAGTTTCTACAGTGCTCAGTTCCCACCTAATCCAACAACATCCTGCAGCCTGTTCCATGGAGGAGCAGGACCTTCCCCTAAAGAGACTGCACAGATCTCCCATGGCTTCTGCTTTAGCTTTAAAACCAGTCTTATGAATCTTGGGAGCATAAAGAGAGGAAATAAATTACTACCCAGGAATGTCACAGTTGTGCTGGGAATATATATTTTCTCCTGCTCCACAGGAAACATGGAGGTCAAGTTAAAAAAAAATTAATACTAACAAATATTAGTGAGAGATCAGAGGGATTCTCTGGTCAGGGACAGAGCACTGTAACTAAGTACATTTCATAGTCTACTGAACGGCAAAACATGAGGATGCTTGCGGCAGGATCTGTGTGGCTGAGAAAGAGATCCTGAAAAACACTGAAGTTTAATGCAACGAAACGACATTTCGAAACCCACCCAATTCCTCTTGCATGACCACATGGCTCCCTTCCTATGTGGGTATGCTCACTGTGTGCATGTATGTGTTGTGCCCATCTCCCACCCTGTTTGGGAATTCCTGTTGTTTTGCAGATCCCTGAGTAAGATACTTATTAACACTCCACATTCCCCTTCCTTCCTGCCATTAGCAATACACACAAGATGGCAGGAAGATGGGTCGCATCGCTCTCAGAATCCCATCTCCAGGCTACCAAGTTCCTCTGTCCTTCCCAAACCAAACTGATTCATTTGCAACCATAAGCAAAAAAAAAAAAATAAAAAAAAAAAAAGAAAGATATAGTATTGAACATCTGAAAACAATATCCCAAGGGACAATTTTTACAAATAAGCTCAGGTTCACACTGAATGTTTACTACCCAGTAGCAGATGGGCAGTTCACACACAGCCAGGTCAATGTTACTGATTTTATTCACTTCTTTCACTCAATGATTTCTTTATGAAAGGCAGAATTGCTAACTACATTAATGACAGTATTGAAAGCTCACATCCTATCACTCTCCTCAAAACCATTCTAGCAGAGAACTCCTGCTGGAAAATACAGTAGGATAAAAGAATAAATTAAGTACTGCACCAGCAGTAGTTACTTTATGCCTCTTTTTTCCCTTAATTTCTTTTTTTTCTATAGTCCAATCTCTCCATCCTTTTCTCCCTTCCCACTCCACATCTTCACAGCTAAAATAGGAAATATCTATTGAGTGCACTCCTTAAAATGCAATCACTGATTTCCCTGATCTTTTCCTCCACAGGATAGAACCATGTTTTCCAGATAATTAGAGATACACTTACAGTGACAAGACGGTGTTGTGAATACTTTTTTTTAACTAAAAAAGTAAACCCAAACTACCACCTTTTCATGCAAGATGACAGTTTTCAGCCTGAAGTTTCTTTCCCCCCACCCATTAGAACATCTTGGCCCAATATTCTGAGGAAACTCATTTGTGGGGTTTTTTTTGTGGCAAAATGATGCTGTTGGTTTTCTAGGGGGTATTGGCTAAACAAAACAGCAACAAAAAAATTCAGGGACTTAAATATTCAAAACATGGAAAAAGTTTTAATTAAAGGGGTTAGGTAACACCCGTATGTTTCATACTAACATTCAGCAGGCTCTGCACTGACTGTTGGAGGTTTCTAATCCCCTTCCCTCTCTACCCTCCTATTTTTCTCTGGGATGAACCTACTGTAGGGAGTTTTGCCTTAAATGTTCAAAATGTCTTACAGCACCATCCCCACACCCGCAGCCTCCCTGCTTTTTCCATGTTTATAGCATTCTCATGCTGTTTTCATCATTTAAGTGCACTTTTGACTTGCATATAGGTGGCTACATACACCTCACACAGGTACATACAGCACATGGCACACGCTCCTCTCATGCCCCACCATCTCTGCTCTGCTTCCTTCCTCTGCCTTCATGATGGTTGGCAACACAGTTGTGATCCTGCTGTACAGAAACACTCCCTGGTGATAGAGGGAGGGCTGAGAATATCATAAATACCCTTTTTTCTCTCCTTCATTAACTTCTCTGCAAGTACTTCTCTTTCAACATCATCAAAATAATCAAAATCACTTTCCAAATTTTTTCACTCATTAAAAATCTAAATGCATTTTTAAGGGTGAGCAGAGCACGCCAAATTGGATTTGGAACAAATGAACAAAATTCACTGTTTTGAATTCACTCATTCTTTGCTATAGCATTTCCAGAAGCAAAATCTATTTTTAGGTGCAAATGGTTTTATCTGCTCCACCTAACACCCAGATGAACATCTGGGCTGTCCCTTAAGATGTTTTTTTTTCCCCACTCAACTTCCACAGATTGAGAAAGATTGAATCACATCCACTTTTACCTTCAGTGTCTTTCAGGGTACCTTCCCTCTCTCACTCCCAAAGGCTTTCAGTAGCCTTGTATCTGCTGGATCATTGGTTCAACTCTTCCTTGCTCAGCTTTCCTCAGCTATTCTGCAAGATGTCAGCTTCACTTCAGCCATCCAGCCTGGCCTATTTCCAACACTTTCTTGAAATATGGCAGCCAAAGGCTGCCCTGTCTCTTCTGACACACTGCTCTGAGATGTGGAACTTACCAGCCTTCAGGCAGCTGGATTTTACAATGAGCTGTTTCAAGATGACTCCAGTTTCCAGAACCTTCATCCTAGAAAAGGTGGTTTGGGCATGTCCACCACATCCCTCTACAAATAATCACACAAAGAAGCTGTTTTGGGGGGTTTTTTAAGCCAGTCACTTCCCTTTATGTCCACAAATCCCCTCTTATTAATGCTCTTGAAGTCCTGCTGGCTCCCACCTCACCACTCGATTTGAGTTCCTATTCCTTAGCCATAGGAATAGATGCACCTCAGAACCCCCTGCACGCTGTGTTTCTCCTTGGCCACTTTTCTCTTTTGTTGCCTCTTAGGCCAATGACTTGCTCAGCTCACTAAGCCCAAGTGCCCCTCTCCTACTGCTTTCGCAGGCATGACACAGCTGCAAAGAGAGATAATAGGGCACAATGAAGATTACGGGGTGCTCCAGGCTGAAAGAACAGGCAGATGACAGGTGGAAAAAAGAGCCTAGAAGTTCTTGGCAAGGTTGACCCTTTGAAGGTTTGATGCCCCTTGAAAAAGAATCTTCATCACACATCTGGCAGCAGAGGCAATGCAAGAGCCCAGTCTGGGTCCCCAGGGCCCAAAGATGATTCCTGAAGTCCCTTAAAGACAGGAATCAGAAGCAGAGATAGTAAACTGTGAGCAACCTCCTTTTAGGGGCTCGTGGGATCAGCCTTGGGTACCAGGGCATGAACAGCCCCACAAGTCCCTGTGGGTTTCTCTCTTTGTTTGCGGGCTTTCACTGCATGGCAGGTCTGCATGGCATCTCAGCTCATTGAGGGAGCACTCCCATTAGGAAGGATGCAAACAGAGCATGAAATGATCATCAAAGGCTATTAATGTTTTCTTAATATGTGAACTGAGCTAGAAACAGAGCAGAAAAAAAATAGAAAATTAAAAGCTTGCATGGTCACAAATGGTGCCTCCCCTGCTCATCCTCTGCTACCCAGACTTTTGGGGACGTTAGTATCAGGGGGTGGAAGAAGAGGGATGCTCCTTGTCTTTGCCTTTCTTACTGTCACTGCAGAGTCCATGCAATGCCACAGGACTGGGGGGAAAGGATGCTACAGCCTGCTCTGGCTGCTCTCCCATCTGGTCCTCTATTCTATCACTCAAAACCAGAGAAATTTGTGTTAACATGGGATCTTTGCTCCCTTAAATGGCAAGATTCCTTGCTGGAGATCAACAAGCAGTCTTTGGGGCATGGGACCTGGATGTTTTTTCGAAGATTACATCATTACAGACCACCGCCTCTAGTTTGAGGCCAAGAACAAGAAAAAGCAATGCATTTCTAGGCAAAAGTCAGTACTCAGAATGACTGACTTCATAATGACCACCTGAGCAGGTTATCATTTATGGAGGGCAGCAAGCAAGCCAGTGCCATTCTCCACCAAGCTGTGGGCACGTGGTCACCCAAGGAAGGATGGCAGCAGCGGGGCAGAGCCATGGGGCTGAACCACCAGGGTTGGAGTTTATTGTAAACACAAGTCACAGCCCAACAAAGCAAAGCTCTGCTCTGGGACAAGGATCAGAGGCAGAGATGGTAAAATGCGAGCAAACTCCTTTCAGGGGCTAATGGGAACACGAGACGGGATTTCCTGAACCCCCTCAGGGCTTGTCTTTATAAAAAAGCTGCTTGCATTTAATTACAATCAGTTACATTAGCTACATCAGTCGGTTTAACTAAATTGCAAGGACACTCATAAGTTGATTTAACTCTGTCTCAAACGGATTTACAGAAGTTGGCAAGAAACTAAATCAACATAAACCAAGATTAAATCAACTGAAGAGCATCCACACAGGATTTTGCAGCAATTTAGCAAAAACCGATTTGAAGACCCATTTTAAATGAAGCAGAGTAACTCAGGCACAGAGAAAGATGAACTTCTGGGATGAAAGCAAAGTGTCTAGCACTCCAGCAGCCCTATCTAATAGACTTGAGCTGTGAGGAAAAAAAAAACCAAAAACCTCCTTTTGCTCAGCATCCTGGGGTTGGCATGTTATTTTAATCCACATATGATTTACTTAATTCATAATCTTCAGACTTGTTTGCCCAACAGCACCCAGCAAGCAGCTGCAATTTCTGGGCCAGGCACACAGGCTGGAGGTCACAAATCATCCCCCATACAGCAGAAGGCTGAATGGGGAGAACACGGGTATTTGTTAAAACAATCAAATAAGGCTGTGAATTTGTGAGCATAAAATCATCTACTTCAAATTAATTCCCAGTTCTGAACACAAATGTTTGTCTAATTGGAAGCTTTTAGCACTGAAATTTTCAGTACTAAAGGGGTCACACACAGGTGACAGATAACAAGACAGGCCTGTTGCAGGCAAGTTGCACAGCACTGCTCAGTCCTGCAGCAGTGGCTCTGGGAGATGCAGTGAGCTCTGCACATCTTCAGTGTGCATCTGAAACATCTTGTTCTGTACCAAGAGTAGAGTGATAGGAGGGTAGAAATGCCGTTTTGTACACGGAAAAATCAAGTGGCCACTGAAGCACTCTGCTCCATGCAGGCAGCACCAGGGGAGTTACCCCGCTCCTGGCAAGTCATCCCAGAGACACCCAGAAAAAGCAAAGCCCAGCAAGGATACATAAACACATCTATTTCGATTAAATTGCTTCTTTTCAGCTCCACGTTTGCCAGGACTGATCCCTCCCAGCCAATACCAACATCTTGCTTGCACTGCACTGGGTTATTTTTTTCACAGCTGTATTTAAACTTGCCATCACAAACCAAGCACCTCTTCTGTGGGACCAGAATGGTCCTAACAGCTTTCCCAGCAAACCAAGTGATTTATGATCAGCTTAATGACACTTTTTATACTGTTGTAAAACTAGGATTACAGTTCAGTGACTAGTAGGAGTTAAAGTAAAGTAAAGCTGACACAGTTTCCTTAGTGCTTTGATGACTATTATAGCAGAGTCATACTCTGAGAAATGATGAGCCTGCCATAAAGTTTCAAGATCACCTTTTATTTCAGTGAGGAGACATTTCCAAGCCCAAGCTCTGTAGAAGAAAAGAAAGAGAACATCCACAGGCTGAGAACAGCAGTTTAGGAAAGAATGAGTTTCCACACCACCTCAAACTACTCCAGCCAAAACCTGTCACCAGATCATAAAAACAGCAAAACCTCCTTGCACAAAAATCCCAGAAGCTTCAAAGCTTCTGGCTCTAAAAGGTGTCTCTTATTCCTGCAAGGAAGGCCATATGGTCTACTAAAACATCAGAAATCAGGTCCTGTAATAGCTTTGCAACCTGGACAAGTCTCTCCAGCTCCCCACATCCTATCTATAAGGTGCATCCCACTGCTTTGAAAAATTTGTTGGCAACAGGACACAGCAGAAATACCGGGAAGCAGGCAATGTTAGAAATTAGACTCAGCATGCTGGGTGGATTCGATTCAGTTTAAACATAATGAATGCCTAAATTCTAGTATTTACATGCACATATTTACATTAGAAGTCATGCTTTCATATTTACTTTTCTATGATTTTTTTTATTTTATAATTTAAAGTAAAACTAGTACCTGGAAATTTTGTAATGGATTTACTATGAAAATGTTATTTCTGTCTCTGCCCACACTATGTAAGATCAGGTGTGCAGAAACACAGCAGCAATGATGCACTTTTTAGCCACACACAGCATAGCTCAGTAGCTGGCTCTTTTGTCAATCCAAATGCTCAGTAATGACAAACCTGCCACTCCCAGGAAGTTACTCCGAATAATGTTTGGTTTACAACACTCTTTACTTATCCTGATGTCTTTTCCTCTCCTAGAAGGAGATTCATTTAACTCCATGCAGAAAAAAATCCTACATAAATAGGGAAAACAAAGAGCACAGAGGTTGCTTTCTGCCAGTGGGTGATCTAAGGGACATATGAGACATGGGCCCAGGCATGGATCAGCTAATGGATTGAACATTGTTATGAACCTCACAGCCACAGAGGTCAGGCTTGACCTGCTGTTACATTTCTGTCACCTGAAGCCATTTCACTGATTTTTATGGAAGACTTACCAGGCTCTGAAGGATGAAAGCCTTTATGCCTTTCATGCTGCTGATGGAGAAAGCCATCTAGGCCTTCTTCCCTATTTGGAGCAAAAAGCTCTATCCTTCCTTCCTCATTACAGATATCACTAAAAGAGGAAAGACAAGGATAACACTGTGCACAGAAATGCTCTGTTGCCGTATACAGCAATGCCATTTCTTAGCATCCCTGTTCCTGCAAACAGCTCACCCCCAAAACAGCAGGGGATGATGCACTGCACTGAACAGGCTGGTGGTAGCTCTGTTTAGCATCACATCTCAGCTCGTGGGCATCAAGAACTGAAACAAGGGACCAAAAATAGAATGACTGAACACTCCAGACTGGCCATTGTGGTCCACATTTACTGATATCTTTTCCTATTTATCTCTTTTTCAGGGTAGGTTCCCAGTCTTTTCTTTCTTTCACATCAGAAAAGTTTTTGCATGTAATTAATTCTTCTTCCATCCTCTGAATACTCACTAATTCTGAAATATGTTTTCTGGTTTGGAGTGACCATCACCCACTGGTCCAAATAAGAGGCTCAACAGATGAACACAATATGTATCTTGACATAAATAGATTAGCTATTTCAGATACCACCTACCATGGGTTGTTGTGGAAGCCTGAGCCGATAAAGCAAATCTCTCAGGAAATCCTGGCAAGCCACAACCAGAGGACCAGGCTGCTGCAATTCACAGCAATTTCATTCCTGCAGCATTGTCCAGGGGTCATGCTCACAGTTACAGCAAAGGCACTCAACAGAGTGATCGGGGCAGCCAGCACATGACCCAGGCATCTCCAGCATCCTTTTCTGTGTGGGTCTCATGCCTGGCACCTTCCCAAAGGGCTTGATTTTTTCATGCCCTCCTTGTGCAGTCAAGCATTAAATATCAAACAGCAGCTTTCCTACCTGTTTCCCCAGGTGCTTATTTCATTGTTTAAGTGATCCTCCAGCACAAAATGCAAGGAGCTGTCAGCAGCACAGCTAATACAGTCATCACCCAAAAGCCAGCAGCCCTGTTCTGTGCAGATATTTGTATGTTATTAAATAATCTTAGACAGGATGTGAAGGTGGCAAGGGACTGAGATTTGCACAAAAAAACCTCCACCATACACCAAAAAAACCTGAAAAGAGGGAAATGAGTAATTAACCATCATGAAACCTCCAAGAGAACAGCAAGGAACAGTTTGCTGCAGTCTTCTGCAGGAGGTACCAAACAGCAATGAAAAACTGCTTCCATGCTATGTTAAGGATGGGAAGCACCAGCACTGACCGTCCCTTCAAGGCTGCTGCCCCTTCAGCAAGGTTGGTTACTGGGTAATTTATCCTGGGACATTTGGCTTGCACTTTCCTAAACAGCTAATCTTGACTGGAAAGTGAATGCTCTGCTAGCAAATTCCATCCTGGAATTTGCTTCCTCCAATTCCAATGAGGTTTTTCTGCTGTTGGCTCAGAGCAACAGCAAATCTCAACCAAAAGCCCAAAGGCATCCCTTCCTCCCACATTAATCCTTTCAGAAGGGATTCAGTAGCACAGGGCTGAAGGACAAACCCTTAATAAATGCCAGGTATCAACACATGCACCAAGCAGGGCAGGCCAGCCCCGGGGCTGGGTGCAAGCACTGGCACTTCATGCCAAAGCCCAGGCCCTGGGCACTGTCCCCCAGCCCCACCCACCACCCATGCAGAGCTGGGCACCTCCACCAGTGAGCTCAGAAACATTACAGGCCAGCCTACTTGTAACCGCACTTCCTAGGATTTAGGGGCAACACTTACCAGGCAACACATCCAGCCCCACAGCATCCTGGGCTCTGATGGGGGCATCCGTGAGGAGAGGCACCATGAGCTTTGTTAGTGCCAGCACAGCAGCAAACGTTACAGTCCTCCTGCTACTGACCATGCAGAAGCAGCTGGGTGCATGACAGAGCTTGTTTCTCCTCATGGATGGGTCCATTTTCAGATATATTTCCCTGAAACAATACTTACACAGACAAACCTACTACCCTTACAGAGACTCAGTATATGACCAAGAGAATAAAAAAGGTCCCCATCTGCCTCCTAGCTAATCCCATGCAACAAACTCCTGAACTCTGACCTTCTCCTTTCACGTACAGACTTCCCTGGGCATAAAGACAACAGAAACGTATTCACTCTTCATTGCAAGGTGGATTAAAGCTATGGGTTACAAGCTAAAAAAACCCCACAGCCCAAACTCGGCTACTTTTCAGTGCTTGGTCACAGATTTCCAACGTAAGATGGTGTGGTGGTTTGAAGAGACTGAGTTGATGGACAGGGTTTTAGACCAATCGCTTCTCACGATTTTGCATATAAAAGGCACTGGTGAGGGGAAGTCGTCCTCTTCTTTTCCGGTCCCTGAGCCGGGCCCCCTGCCCTCTCCCACATCCCTCTTCGGGAATGAGGCACGGTACCTCCCGGGGTGCTGCAGGAGAGCCCCTCAGAGCCCGTGAACTGCTGGGAAGCGACGGTGGCTGTGGCAGAGCCGAGCTGAAACCACCCGGAGCTGACGGGCTCCCCTCCCCCACTCCATGTGGTGTGGCGCGGCGCGGACCCGGCGGGAGCCGGGACAGCTTTGTACCACCAACGTGGCAGACATGGAACAGCTGGCAGCATAAAGGAGAA
>VWZT01016803.1:59399-110867 GCA_013397055.1 Pachycephala philippinensis
TGAAGTACCACATTGAAGCAGAAGAAACCTCTTTTTCTTTCAAATATGAATGAGACTTAAGAACTGCAATTCTGACCTGAAATCAAGTGTTATCCTTTGTGCAAGTATGGAAATTATTAGGGGGAGGTGCTGGAGGGAAAGGGAGGGTTTGTTTTAATCTTTATCATTATCATTCTTCTTATTACCTTTATTTTTGTTAGTAATAAACTTCTTTGTATTCTTTAAAGTTTTGAGCCTGCTTTGCCCTTCTTCTAATTCTTATCTCACAAAAGGTAAAAGATGCAAACTAAACCACCACAGATGGAGAGATCACACTGTTATCACACACAGTGTTTTAGGGTCAGTCCCTGACTCAGCCAGACATTGCCTGGGATAAGCATGCAGCTAAAGGCTCCCAAAAGCCAGCACTTCTTGAGAGGAGAGAAGAGGCTCTGCAGCCACGATGTGCTCAGCAAAGGGAATGTACTACATGAGACATACTAGCCTGTGGATACCTGGCTAAATACCAAGCAACCTGGACTTAAAAACCCTCCGTGATATCTTGTTCCCCATATCAGCTTTTATTACAAAGGAAAAGCCAAGCTCAGCTTTCAGGAGAGGACAGAGGTGACAAGGAAAGGAAATACATGACAGAGGTGGCTGTTTACTGGGCACCTCTTCTGACCTCCTGCCTGACAAGAGGAGCTGTATGGTAGCATTTAATGCCATATACCAGTGCAGAGGGACTGATTCTGGTTTGTGGGCACATTTCTTCCTTAGGCAAGGTCCTCCTCACATCACCACAGCTTGCCTGCCCTTCTCATTTAACAGCAGAGATACATTCATAGCTCAGGGGAAGCCCAGCAAAGCATAAGGACTTTTGTGAATGAAGAGAAACAGGAAAGTATGACAAGGACTGGAGCCACCTGTAGACAGATTACTTTTCCCAGTCGATCAATATAGACTTTAATCAATCCATTTATCACAAACCAACTAAATACAATACTGGAATGAGCTAAAGAAAAGCTCCTTGGTGCAGTGTCATCCTGCCTGCATCCACTACAGTGCCTGGGAGATGCACTGTATGCTTCCCCTAAGCAAATATAAAACATTGACATGTGCTAGATCTGTACAGCAGCTTCCACTAGGTGCTAAACATTGGGGACTCCCATAACCCAAACTCGTAAGCAGGACTGTTAGAGAAAAAATGTTAAAATACAAGATGGGACCAAGAATAAGCTTTCTTGTCCCAGACAGTGAGCTGTTTTCCCAACCTCCTCAAGCCATCCATGTGCCCTTGGACAGGGCTGGCTCCTCCTCTGTCCAGGAGGCTCAGATCAATACCCAGGAGTAGCACTGATCAATTTTTAAGAGGAGTAACAGCTATCTCACCCCTTCACTAAACAGCTGCATACACTTTATTTCCAGTTGCTGCCAAAACCCTGAAAGATTCACTAGGGACCACACTAATCAATTTTTATTTCTATTAAGCTGATGCCTGCAGCATGCTGGAGGACACATGGGCAGAAGGGACTACCCTAAATGAAGATCTTTAAGAGTCAGCACAGCAGGGATTTACACCTAGTAGTTGGTCTTTTGAGTAGGCTAACAAAGATGAAAGAGGCAATCTGCCAGTCAGGCAAGACACTGCTCCAACTTGGGACACCAAATCTTTCCATCGTTCCTTTCCCACTGCCCTCAGCCACCACCATCACAGGCCTTCTGCTTTGAAAGTGAGATCTCTGAGGACTTGATAAACAAGGTTAAGATTTAATGGACTGACTGGCATATCTGAATCACTAATCACAGTCTCCGCTGAAGAACAACTCAAATTACACTTTTATCCAAATCTCTAGTTCAATTCCATCCTGTGTCAAAGTCAGCAAAGGGGATTGCTGGCTGGGGACACCCAACCTCTCTGGATGTCTTCACCTGCCTCACTAAAACACATTAGTCTTACAGAGAACTTGGGCCTATTTGTTTCACCCATCACTTACTACCAAAAATTCCTGGCCAGAGCTCTGGACTTGGCAGTGAGGGTGCCTCCACCTCAGGTGGTCACCCCAGCTCCCCTTTGCAGCCAAAGCGGGGAGCAGCCCCTGCAGACATGCTGCCCATGGATATGCCAGGTACCTGGATGGGACAAAAGGAGATAAACCACTGGCTTCCTTTCCCCAATGAGGAAGGGGGGCAGACAGGCAAAGATAGGCGAACAAATCCCTGACGACAGCATCTTCACTTGCAGCTTGCCAACAAGGAGAGCCTCCAACCATCTGCTTAGAATGAAGTGTTGGGGAAATATAAAAAAGGAACCCAAGAAGTAAATGATGCTGACAGCAAGTGAAAACTGACAGTACTATAGCTACATGTGTGTGGTGAGCTGAAAGGATGCTAGTGCATGTGACATCTCATGTTGCACAAACTAAAATCCCCACTAAGATAGAAAGTGCTATCAAAGGTGGGGCAGAGGACTGAGGCCCAGACAGTAAGTTCAAGCTGGCTGGCTGATGATGCCCAACAGTCAGATACAAGGACATTCCTCACACATTTCCTTCTGCTTGCCTCTGACCTGAGCTGTAACTGTATTTCTCAACAGTGGTTTAAGAATTTTACAATTCTTATTTGGGTAAGAAGGCAGGGCAGGGTGGTCCATTTTGGAGGCCAGAATAACTAAATCATCACTTTTACAAAGTGAAACTACCAAGCTGTAACAATATTTCTAAAAGGTACTCCCACATCTTTTCATCATGAGATAAAGCCATCAGTTTTCATTTACCTTCTTGCATTCATCCCAGACTTGGTCTTCTATTGCCTCATTTCTTCAAGACCCAGCCTTGAAGCTCTAGAGAAAGCTATACAGCCTCTTCTTTCCAGTCACAGTGTCCGTCAGGGGTTTGGGACACCAATAAAGATGACATAACAGCTTAGCAGACAAGAAGCCATAAAAATGAAAAAAACTCCCCAGCAGAGGTCCATATCAACCTTGAGAATAACATGAAGTGAATCATGTTAGACACTCCAGCATCACCATGTCAAGAGCAGAAGATAGGTGAGCTTTCAAGTCCGTTTTGACCTGCCAAATACCTTGAGTAAGTGCATGGGCAGATCAGTGAGACCATCTGGCTGGCAACTATCTTGAGTCTCAGTGGCTCTGGACAGGCAAAGGCTTGATCTATGCAGTGTGGGCTGCTGTGCTCTGGTACTGACCTCAGAGATGACAAATGCCACTATGAGTTACATGATACTGTGGACAGGGAGGACTGAAACACCCACTGGAAGACAAGACCAAGGCGGTACCAGGGCACAAAAAGGACAAAGACCCTGACAGCTGTTTGCCACTCCGCATCAAGAGAGACACATTGCACCGTTCAATCTCCCAGCCAATTCAAACAGCCTCAAACTGTTATTCCCTCTTTTTACGCTGAAATCTTCCTACCAGATTTAAGTAGTTTACTGCAGAAGAACTCTCATAGTGGGGAAGTCTGCTTCAAGGGTTTTAATGCTTAAATCTTGTTTTATTCCTTCCCCACAACCAAAAAAGAAAAAAAAAAAAAAAAGAAAGAAAAAGAAACCAAAAAAGCAAAACCCAAACACCACCAACCTGAGAACTAAATAAGCTGTTGCTGAGCTGCTTGCAAGGATTTATTTTGCATTTCAGAGCTTATTTCAGTACTCAGGTGCTCCCATTTGCTTTTTGCAATGCAGTGATTTGTGCTGCTGGAAACTGTATCCACTGCAGAGGCAGTACTTGCAGCAGTTTGAAGGTGCTTTACTATTCTCTTTTTTCTTGTTCTTTTTTTTGGATGGATTTCTGGTGCTTTGCCTGAAACAGCCTATGCATTTAGATAATCTAAAATGACTGCTTCCAAAGGCTTCCTGATGCAGGTGTACAGGATGGAAGTAAGGGGAGTTAGGCACTCACAGAACAAAGGCACCTATCTGGCCTCACATCCCTTCACCAGGTTCAACTTCTGAGTTTCTCTCTGCTCAGGAGCTGTTGCAAGTGCATTGCCCTTAAGTCCATCTGGCAATCTTTCTCCTCCAGAAGCACTCCAGCATTCCTCTTCCAGATGTTTTGGGATTTCCCTCATTGCCCACTGACAATGGCATTTTGCCTAGTGCAGCTTCTGGTCCTGGCCAAGAAGATCAGCACCAGTACTTCTGCTCATCTCCTTTGCTGTGGTCTCTTCCACTTCTCCAGCACTTGTATTTATCCCTCTCACACAAATATTTGCAACACTCAGGCAAGCACTGTCATTCCGGAATTCCATTGTGAAGTTTTCAGTGACATCTCCTGCAGGCTAGAGAAGCTCAGGATACCTCAGCCCACAACCATGCTGCCAGTTGAATAGCAGTTGCATGCAGAGAGACCTGTAGTAGCAATGGCATTCCAGGGTGTCAGTGGTTAAAAGAGACATACATCTATGCTTGTTGTGTCCCTTGGGACAAAGATTGTGATGACAGCCATCACTGTTGGCAGAGAGAGAGGATTTCAGGATTTCATCTGAAATCTGGCAGTACTCACGCAGGTAATGCTGCACCACTGAGAAAAGCTGGCAGGTAACACCTATGCTGCTCACAGAAGTGCTTTAATGTGACCATTATATATAATTTTATATATACCTCACTATCAGTTATTGAGAGAGGGGAAAAGCAGCAGCCCCCAGAGGACTCGGTAGCCTGGGAAGAAGGAACAGATCCGTTCAGATCTACATGTAAATGCAAGACTACAGCCTGAATAATGCAATTCTTTAGGATCTAAAATACTTACACCAGAAGACTTTGCTAAAAGTTCCTTGTTCCATACAACAGAGATTTGTATTCCAGGTGGTTTTGAGACATGGAAACTAAGTCCACAGAGGAGCCCTGGACAAGCCCTCACCCTCCTCCTCCAGGAGCATTGCTTCATGCTTCAACTCCACACATGCCACAAGCTCTCTAAACTAATTTGAGAGCCTGTAACAACCAGACACTGAAAATTAAAGAGAAAAGGAGTTTTACTAACATTGGGAAGAGCTGATAGAGCAGACACTCCTAGCTTATTATATGGCCTTCTTGTAGCAGCTGGAATAATCCTGCAGAATGGGAATTCAAGGCAAGATGGGGGAGAAAACGGAGAGGCATTTGCAGAAGCAGACCCATGCCAGCATCCTCATGTCTCCTGCTCCTACTGTCCACAGGGATGACCATACAATAGAGAGCTGCACTGCACTGCTTGCACCTTCATTGTCCTCCATCTAATCACAGTGCAGCCAATAAATTTGGCACTGGCAACAGTAAGATTACTCCGACATTAGGCACAGCAGACAAGGAGACAGTCTTTCATTCAAGTGACAGCTGCTTCTGCAAACACAGATGTCTGCAGGCAAGATTTTAAAGCACACATCCACATGTAGGGAGAAAAACCCAACCATACAAATAACCACAAACACACATCAACACCTCCTTCAAACCATGCAACATTTGGATGCGTCAGAAAACCTGTCCTTGCATAGTTCAGTTACTGTCAGGGCACGTATTTCTTCAGTACTTACGATTTTGTACCAACCACATGCAGCAATTACTCCTGGAAAAACCATGTTGGCACTTTTACAAGGAAGGTATTTTTGTAAAGAATTATTTTTTCCCTTAGGAATAAGAAAAGCCACACAAAATCTTTGTTTTTTATTTAGTAACCAAAAAAAAAAATTACTGAAAGCCAAATTTCTCACATCAAAATTAATTTCACACAGACAGCTTCATATCAATATGCAGCAGAACAGTGCACACAAGTTGGGCTAGCAAGAGTTAGGATTAAATGTTTTTCTGACAAGACAAACAGATGGGGCAAGAGGGGAAGTGGCTCATTTATATCATCACAGGTAGCACTATGGAAATAGTAGAATTTTGTATGACACTTTGTTTCACTTTGAAAAACAAGGGTAAGAAAATCAACAGCCAAGCTAAGAGGAAAAATGCTAAGTTGCCCTCACAACTGGATTTGGGGCAGCAGGTATGTCCTATTTTAAAATGTGTTAAGCTTTTGGGGGAAAAAAAAAGAAACAAACAAAAATACACACAAAAAATCACCACCAAAAGAACCACCCAACAAAAAACTCACATTAAAAAAAACCAACATCAACCAAAAAAAAAAAACATACACACCAAAGCCAAGTGTTTAAATTGCAGGTTCAGACGAGTACTTGGTTCCTGTGGAACTGTAAACATGGAAAATAGCCACAGAACATCCAAAAAGGGTGGCACAGAAGGCACAGATAACTCAGGTCTAAATTTAAATGTTTTAAGGATAAATACAGTTTCAAACTATATTACTAGGTAAATTCAATTTCAACAACTTTCTTCACTTGATGGCTGCATTGCCAAGCAGCACAGAAGTGCTTTCTCCCTTCACCCCCCTTTTTTCTAAGTAAAAGAAGTTCTAATTTATACAAGGAACAAATGTGGTCCTCATGTATCCTCCATATCTTGCTTTTCCTATAAAGTCATGGAAATCAGAAAATATTCCTGAGGATGTCTCAAGAGATGAAGCCCTCCTCACCAGTGTTTTTGTAACAGCTTTCAGCTTGCTGCCATCTTAAAAATGCAATAAGCACATTCTCTTTCCCTTCAGGAGGTCATTAAAATAAGGGTTGACTTTTACCAAGCCCTCAAAAGATGCCAGGGGAATCTCACTCAATCTGTTAGTGCATAGTGACAATTTATCAGTATCCAAGTAAAACAAGTACAGTTTTCCAGCCACCATGTAATAGCTTCATCCAGTCCATGTTTCTACAACTCATCTTCCTTACTTCTTCAAAGGAAGTTAAGGACATTAACACGAGAAGCAGCTCAGGCTGGCTGAGAATGTTTTTGGTAATTTATAATCCCAGTTTTGCTCTTAGCAAATTGGCCAGTACTTAATATACAACCTTATCTTAGCACCTCCACAGCAGAGCTTCATAAAAACACTGAAAGGTAACAATCATTGAATTTTGAAAACATAAATTACAGACCTATAATGGGAGGTTTAAGTCTTCAATTCCCTTGGAGAAGAAGAGAAGCTATAAATTAGACAAAATAAAAGCTGCAGAAGAATACGTCTGTGCAAGATTTCACTCCATATACCCAGAATAAATTTCCATTTAAGACAGGGGGAGATCTGTTTACTTTCCTGAAAAATGGATGCTACAGAATAGATCTATCTAGAGCCTGATGTTTTATTTCTTCATATACCTTGCTGGATGGCAAGAAGACTATAATTAGAATTAGCTGTAAGGCCAAGATATAAAACACAAACACACTAAAAGTTGCCCCACAGGCTTTCTGCTAAGAACATGGGTAACAACTTAGCAAGACATCTTGGAAAATACAAAGATCCAGATTCCTTGGGACCATTTAGCTAAATGCTATTAAAAGTCTCCTTCTCCATTTCTACCTGGACCTTTAAAGCCAAAGGCTACAAAGCCATAACTCCATGGCCCATGTAGAAATTTGTTGCCTTGAAACACAAATAATTTTAAAGCAACTAAATAGTTCAAACTGCCAGCATATGAAAAGAAAAAGTCACTATTTTATAGTGATCAGAGGTGTCCGAGGTGCTTCAGAGAACACAAAGAAAGGCACAATCCCTGTGGACCTTACAATCCAATTAACTTAATTAACCATGTTATTTCCCTAGTTCCTGGTAACTCCTTAAATCAATGAAATAAGATTTAATAGCAAAGTACATCACTAGCAGCTTTATTGATCATATCTGCACACAACACTGACTGAACTCCCAAAGTCAAGACTTGGCACAAAACAGAGCAGATATTTCAGCACCAGATTTCCACTTTATTATCACAAAGCCCTGTGCAGGTACCAGAGATAAGAAAGAAGTGATCAAGTGGGGACTGACATTTTAATAGCGAGAGAGCAAGTAACCATGGGCTCAATGTTGGCCTACAATGCAAGAAGCAAAAAAACCCATTACGGTATTATTCAATTTTAAAATTAAAATTTGACATTTGTTCATCACTTCTCAAAGGTGAATCCCAGAGTATTTTATAAAGGAGGCCAGACCTCAGTTCTCCACATCTCTCCATACCTCCTATGACTACCTAAAACCCAGAACAAGCAAGCAGTTCCTCATCCTGGGCAAGGGGGATCAAAGAGGGCAGGCACAAGTTTGCAAAGCAGAAATCTTGCAGGTAAATTCCTGGAGTTTAATTCAGATATCTCCATACAAGAGGATCTCTAATGGGAGAGGTGCTGGACACCAGCTCCAACCGCACTATCCACCACCGCCACATCTCAGCAAGGGCGTAACACCCTTTCCTTGTCTGTAAAAACTACAGCTGGACTAATAAGGATTAAACATAAAATTCAATTACACTCACAAGAAATTGTTGACTTTTTATATATAAGGTGTGCTGCTTCTTTACCCATAAAAGAAATTGAGCCAAACAGCAGCCACTCACAATGTAGAAAAACAGCAGGCACAAGGAGACCCCTTAATCCCCTTTTACCAGCTCCTGTCCAGGATGATCTATTACCAGCTCCTAATGACACTGAGGAGGTTGTTCATTTTCGAATAGGTCAGTGACTCATCATTTTAACTCACTTCCCTCCGCTAAAAATCAATGAGCTCCTGAAACAGCATTATCCTGGATGATTGGTGTTTTAACATCTCACTTGCAGGCAAAGTAGACCCCAGAGGTCCCTGCCAATGCTGGGTCACCACAGCCAGCCAGGAAGATGGACTCATTCTCTTGGCTGGAATCAACTATCTCCTGGAAAGAGGACACCTTTCCACAATGATCTTTTGTGGAGGGTGGGTAGATCTGTGTCTGGCTTCTCTTGCAGTGAAGTGGGAATATTACACACTAGAGGAGAGTTGCATTTCCCAATACATCCATCCAGTCATGGCAGTGTACGTCTGTCCTCTTGCTTACTTAGTTGCAGTTTTCCTGCTCCCTCAATCCACCCCAAACTTGTTTTTCATTCAAGTTTTTATGCACAGAGGGAAATATATTCAAAAAACATCTCTTCATGGACCTCTGCTCTTTTACTCACATAATGTTCCCCAAAACACCATCAGCAATACTCTCAGAGCACAGATCAAAGTTTGTATGTTGTCTGATAAAATCTGTTTCAGCTCTGACTTGTGAGCCTGACATTGTGCCAAAACGAGTTAAATAGCTTGCCAGTGGCTAACGCCCCCAGCTGGTTAGTGGCAGGCTGAGGAGGTGACAGGTAGATTGGAAACAGGAGTCACACACTGACTGTCACATTGGCTCTGAGCAGTGACTCATCACAGGAAATCCGCTGGCTTCAGCAGGAAACTCTGAATGAGAAAAGCTGTAGATGGGGAAGAGTTTGCAGTGGGGTACAGTGCCCAGACATGAGTTTGAAAGGCCATCACAACTTTAGGGTTGTCTTCCTGGCTTTCACTTACTTGATGTTGAAGTTCAACAGGTCAAATGCAGGACTACCCCACTGTACAGGGCCAAAGCTAATAAAAATATTACATTATCCTACTATACTGAGGGGTTATGAAAAGCCTCTAGAGCCAATTCACCCTAGAGTTAGAGTCACATTAAAAAAACCTGCACATGGTCGTATACACAGGGAATTCCTCAGCTATTTTGAAACTGCAGAGGCTGCCATCATCACCTGCTCCTCCAATGCAAGGGCTGCTTTGTCAGTGGTTTTGCTTTATACGGTGCTGAACAGGCCTCCCTCTTCTCCATGGGGGCTTTGCCAGCATGCCCATCATACCTGACTATGAGGGATCTGCCTGCAGCAAAATTCAGCGCTGCTCTCCCTGCACACTGCTGAGCAGCACATCCAGCCTACAGCCAGCTGTGCAGGAGCTGGATTTCTATAAGAAGCTCACAGCTGTAGAGGGAGATAACAGTGAAACAAGCCCACTCACTCCACACTCCTCCAGCCCCTGTCCCTCACTCCCACCTCTGTGCTCTTCACCACTGCATTGAAACCAAGCACCACCATTGCAGCTTGCAATTAAAAAGAATTGCGTGAATTTGCACAAAAGAGAAGCACAGAAAAATGGCACCCCAAGGACTTAAAGCTCACTAAGTATGTCAGTGGCAAGACAATGAAGGGTAGTCAGGAATCTGCACCCCCTTGCCCTGCCCAGAAGCCCCTGGAGACAAGCAGCTGCTCCAAGCAACTGTCAGGGAAGCAGATGGGTGGCAGAGGACGGCGCTCCCTGGCCAAAAGCCACACTCTGCCTCTTAATTATTCAGAGGCAGAAACTGGATGGCATTCGCTTCAGTATTGCCTGTCACTGAATCTCTCCACGCAGTACGTGACCCTTGGCAAGGGGCAGCCCCAAAGAGCAGCAGAGTGCCAGCTGCCAGAGCAGCACGGGGCTCACCACAGAGCAAGCCTGGCTCTGGGCGTTGAAGGCACACAGTGCTGCATAGCTCATCTCCAGGCAAGGAGACCCTATAGCCAGCAAGCCTCACCTTACAGCAAGCCATAGAGAAACCAGCATCCCAGCCTGGTTTGCACACGTTTTGCTCTCTGATCCCCCGCCCACTTACTAACAAGTCCCTATATAAGCACAGTTACAGTGAAGGAATTATATTAAAGTAGGACAGGATATGCCAAAAAGCCAATTACAATGGATATTCCAAGAAAACAATCCAGGAGCCATCCCTAGACATGGCCAAACAGCCTTGACAGGTGGTGGGTGGAGGAAAAGCAGAATAAATACAATTAAAGAAGCAAGAGACAGTTTGGCTTTGTGTTACATGTGAAATGCAGTCGCGAGAGGCTGAGGAAGCAGCATAACTGACTAGGGCAAATTTTGAAATTCCTCAAAGGCAGGTTGCCTAGATGTGCAGCCAAACCCAGGCTGACAGAAATGCTGCTAACAGCACCTAATTTTCTTGAGGATTATCACTTGGTATAATGGATGGAAACTAGATTAGATAGCTGGTAAACTCACAGCACAGTTCATTACTGTAGAGGGAAATTTTTATCCACTTAAATAGACCTTCTTGTTCTGCCCAGCTCTATGCTGCAATAGATTTGCAATCCTGTGCCAGAAAGACATTTTCTATCTCATTTTTTCCAAATATTTGGCACAATTGGCATAATTATGAATATGAAGATACTAATCAGAGAAAGACAGCCATGAAGTTACACTTAATAACTGCACTTCTGTAACCGTTTTGATCTGAGCATCAAAACCTTTTAAAGTGTAGTCATTATCTGTGTTCCGCAGACACGAAGACTGTGGCATGCAGAGGTTTTCAGATTGGTTTTCTGAGTGGCACAGAACCCCTCAGTCCCACAAATCTCAAATGACAAAGAAAATACCCCATCACTCTGAGAAACTAAATGATAAAATAATTTTGCTGCAAGCCCTACGCTCAGTCAGGAACACAGGCACAGGACCAAAAGGCCTGTGGCTCAATCCCCAATACCAGCCAACTCATTAGTAAATGCCAGCCACTCTGGAATTCCTGCAGTTAGCACTGGGTTACAGCCTGATCTGTTGGGGAACATGGCAGCTATTTCATGCAGCCAGGTGCTACTGCACAAGGTGTTTGGATAGGATGCAAAGGACACAAAGTCTGTGAAAGACTCTGGAGTAACAAAGCATGGCCAGTGAGTTGGAGCATGCTTGCAGCATCAATAGCTCATCTAAATGCCTGCCGTGGGATTCGCAGCATGCCTGAACTTTGCTTTTGTTTGAAACAACTTGGAGGCAGCACACCAGGCTCAGCTCCCTGTGGGGACAGAGCCCAAACATTTTACCTGCAGCTACCTTCCAGCTGAGAAGGAACCTCTGTAACCTAAAGGGGAGAACCAGAGATGGAAGAAGGTCGAAAAGATGATGCTCCCAAGGTGTGGTGGTTTGAGGAGACTGAGTTGATGGACAGAGTTTTAGACCAATTGCTTCTCGCAATTTTGCATATAAAAGCCTCACTGGCGTGGGGAATTTGACTTTCTGGTTTCTGGTTTTTCTCCCGGAGGCGTGGCCAGGCCAGGCCCGCTGGGCCCGGCCCCCCTGCCCTCTCCCTGCTCTCTCAGCACTGCAGCACAGACTCCAGGTCTCTGTGAAAAAACTGTCTCGAGGCCACAGGCAGCTAAAACCAGCCATGGACTGCCACACAGCTAAAAAATCCACCCGGCACGGCTTCTGAAGACTGGTGAGCTCCCCTCCCCCCTCCACGTGGCTTTGCGCAGACCCGGCGGCAGCCGATGCAGTTTTCTGCCACCAACATGGCCGACATCGAACTAGAGAAACATGAAGTAGCTCGCAGCATAAAGGAAAAGAGGCTTTTCTTTCCAGCGTAAAGCCTAAAAGAAATCAGCATGGAAGCTTCAAGGTCAAAGAGAAAGAGAAAGTGAGTCATGTGAGCTGAGGCTGAAGATAGAGACTGAAAAAGAGGGCACGGCATGTCTTTCGTGCGTACCTTAAAAAGACTTCTTACATGCTGTGGTAAGAGACTGTAATGTCACAAACTGTTTTTATTTCTCTGTCAAAGACATGGGGGGAAGAGAATTCCGCGTGCAGCCTGCAGAAAAGAAACGTGGCCACGCCAAGTCACTCAAGAGTTGTAACAGACTTTTAAAAGTTTTGTGAAGAAGAGAGTTGTTGCTTTTCAGGCTGGAATTTGCTTATCCTTAAAAGAAATACCCCATGCGTGGCTCATGATAGCAGTTGTGGGAAGACTGCAAGATTCATGAGAGAAACGTATTTCACGGCAGCAGATTTCTGGGCGTGTCTGTTTGCTAGTGGCAGTTTTGAAAACCACGCTTGAGCAGAAGAAACCTCTTTTTCTTCAAACATGGAAGAGACTTTTAAGAACTGCAATTCTGACCTAAATCACATGTTTGTTACCCTTTGTGCGAGTTGAGAGAAAAGGGGGGAGGTGCTAGAAGAAAAGGGGTGTTTGCTTTAATTTCTTATTATTCCTTATTACCTTTAATTCTGTTAGTAATAAACTTCTTTATATTCTTTAAAGTTTTGAGCCTGCTTTTGCCCTTCTTCTAATTCTTATCTCACAGAAAGTAAAAGACGCGAACTAAACCACTACACAAGGGGAAGAAGACTGAGACAGCACTGCCCCACCTCACACAGACCTACCTGCCCTCTAACCCCAAAAGGGAGGTTTGTGAGGGTGTTTTTACAGACATGACTGCACATACAGTAATGAGATTGACTGCCTCCTTTGCCAAGATGAAAGAAAACAAAAGAACATTTAATCTAGAAACAAAATATTCATTCCAAACAGTGCCCTCTGTTCAGGATTAACACATAGCCCTGAGACAAACTTCCATGAATACTAACACATCCTCCCAGGTCTTCACTAAATTCATCCCACTCTGACAGCCCCAGGAAATTTCCCCTGACTTCCAGTAATCAAAAGCTACAGATCTGGGCAAGATAATTTTAATGAGGGTGCCCCCATTCCTGGAAATACCATCATTTCCTGAACACACATAGAAAATCTGAACATACACCAGAAAAGCACATAGGTACCAAGTAAGAAGAGAGCAACTTAGCATCACTAATTTCTGCGAAACTGTCACACTGCCTGACAGTTTGCCTTATTATCTTATTTTTCTCCTTGTTTCTTTGCATCTCATTTGTTGCTAAATCTTCAAGGCCTCTGCTGCAAGGGGATGCAAATGAAGACAAGCCCTCCACCCCCACCTCTGAGTCTACACTCTGCTTCTGTGGTGACTGCTCTCATCAAACTGGGACCAAAGATAAGACTGGAACCCTCTGTGCGCAGACTCTGTACATTCAACTCAACTTTGCCTTGAGAACAGAGATGAGATTTGAATTTTTTTATAAATTAAAGACAGAAATAAAAAAATCCAGCAGCTAATCTCAGCTCCATCCCATGGGACCCAAGTGAGATCTCTCAGGCTTGATGTAAGTAGCAGCTCCCCTCTTGGGCTGTATGAGGAAATACTCAAATGTGAGCTGGGACCTTTATTTCTTTGTACAGATGAATGAAGTATCACCAGGATGACTAACAGTACCACATGTACAAAAAAAGGCAACAACACCTATAATCCAAACAAATACCCTGAAAAGCCTCTGACTCTGACAACAAAGCATCAGCCAAGGTTAATATAATTGCAAAAAGAAAAGCTCCATAGTGCTTTGTTCACAGTGGAAATGAAGTTGTTAAGCAAAAGAGTGTGTTACTTCATAGACAACTTGAACAATGTAGCATTGAATTTATTTTGTGGTCTCAGCAAGAGGTTTCTACTCGTCAAGACACAGCAGCTTAGCTGGCAGGGTCGCCGACACCTCTACTTAACACAGATAAGACATGGATATAACCCCATCCCTACGCGCTGCATTTCATTGAGCTCAAATACCACAACAACCCCCTTCTCCTTAAATGCAGAGTGGTCTTGATGCCAAATACCTGAAGCTGTCAGAAGAAAATGTTTGAATTAATTTCCCAGTAGAAAGCAGCTCTCCCAATGCTATCAGTGAAATCAGCAAATTCTGCTGGAGCCAGAAAATAGTTCTGGCTTAAAAGTGAAAGCCAGTAATTACTAGATGCCAAGTTCATCTAACATTAATGAGGGGGAGAGTCAGTAACAGGGAAATCACCATAATTGCTAAAAGAAATAAATTTTACAATCTTATTTGAATTCCTTTATTTTCCAAAGACAAAGAAAGGAGAGGAAAATTGGAGAAAATAAAAAAGGTAATTCATTCTTTTGACAAAACAAGAGGACTGAATAAAAATTCTACTTGAATTTTTAGTGGAAAGCTTCATTACATTTTTCTCTCAATGGACAGAGCACACAGCAAGACCAAATACAACTGGACAAAATGCAGACCCTTCCAAGAGGGAATGTTCCATTCCACTATGTGGTTCACCCAGGCCAAGCACTGCAGAAAAAATTCTCATTTCCAACAGAGACTATCAGCATGGGATTTATTTTCTTGATCAAATGCTGCCCATGTTCCAATCCCAGTTACGCCAGTGTCAGTGTACAGTAGCTATATTCTTTTCAGGAACACAAACAGATGTTTAGATGGTATAACTGCCTTTGACCCAAGACAGGAATGCAGGATCAGTTCCCATACATGTGGGATCATCACCAACATTCACTGGAACAGGAGACGTGGCCTCTCTGGGAAAAGAGACCATCATGGAAAAAAGTTTTCACCTTTCTCTAGACATTACACAAGCCTTCCGGGTATGGATCACTGCTCTAAATTTCAAGGGTTAGGTCTGGCTTTTAAAAGAAATTGCTCCATTTATGTGATGCAGAGCTCCAGAAACACCTAATTCACTATCTTGGGGCTTGTCTACAAAGAGGTAATTTCAATAGAGCTCTACCCTTATAATTATTCTACTATATTTATACCTCTAAATTCACTCCATTTTCAAAATAAGTACTTTTATTCCATTATAATGAAGTCTAATAATTAACAAAACAGTCAGTAAAATGGGACACTCGTTGGAAGGCCTACACAATCTTAACCATAGAAAGAGAACCCGGCATAGAGCTCATGCCCTGCTGGGCAGCCTTCCTTTGCTTACCACTAAGCAGCTCTGCCACTTGTGTCTACTTGGAAGAGACAAACAGAAATGAAAAAAAGACGCAGCAAATCATTCATCTCAAACTGGCCACACACTTTGGTTTAACCTGAGCAATCTTCCTCTCAGTGCAACCCAGAGCACCAGAAGATCTCTGGGTCAGCAGCTGCAATCACAGCTCAAGACTGGAACAGTTTCAAAGACCACATCCATTTCTTGGGAATTGCCCACATGTTTTTCCACTACACTTGGCATGAGCCCATAGAAACACCAACAAGTTTGGAGAACATCAAGCATGGCCTGATTCCAGACAGATCTGGCAATTCTTCTCACTCTGAAATTTTCCTGGCTACCACAATTCATGGTTTCCATCAAGGTCCTCAGCATCCTGAAAGGTTCCCCCCCACACTTCCCAACCTTGGCAGCCCTAAAGGAAAAGCATGCCAAACCACTGCAGCTGATGCTTTTGTCAGCACTGAGCATCATCACTCAATATTGATAATAAAACTTCTTCATAAGAAGCCCCACAGAGTAATAGCATAAACAAGAGAGCAGAAGCCACAATGTCCATACAGTTTCATAAGGCCAAAGTTTGCAGATATGGAATCACATTCAGATTGTAAAATCCAGCAGATGGCTTCAAAAAGGAAAATAATTATCAATCTCTGTCTTTAATCAAATTTCAATGAGGCTTTGGAGTGATTCCATAGAATCTTTGCGGCTTCATCCCCAAGTTGTGCAGGACTTCTTAATCAGAGCTAAATTCTCTGACTGCTGAAGTACAGGATCAGAAGCGGCAGCCCAAACTCAGAGCAGTGTGACAGCCAGCAAGGAGGGGAGCAGTGAGCACAGTGCTCGGGTGCAGTTATTACTCACTCAACGGGTGCCAAATCCACATCAACATATTAATGAGCTAAAAAAGACCCCATCAAAGTCTAGCAGGATTTGCTCTGGCTGTTCCATCAGTTTGGTATGTGAGCATTATCCGTTAAGCATTACCACCACAGCCTTCATGCAATCCCCTAATTCCCCACTGCACTTCATTGGAGGGTCAGAACCTCTATTTTCACATTTTGTTTAAAAGCAGTGGCCTGTATAATGAGTATTACCAACGAACAGCAGCTCATAAATTCCTGAGCTGTGTGTGAGCAAGTCCTCATCTCTGACAAAGCTTGGATGCACTGTAAAGCAAGAGTATCACATGCAGAAATACTTTCATACCCCACGTGCAGTGGACAGATGTAACAGCCTTTCAGCTGTAACATTTCAACTGCACACTACTTAAGTGACAGCTACACAGCCAGATTTCTTTACTGAAAATTCAGTGCCAGTATAATAGATCATGTCATTGTAGGTTTGGACAAAGGGACTCCAAGGCAATGTATTAAAACTGAACAGAGTCAACCTGGCACTGAAAGATGGTCCTAAGATAACTTGATAAAAAAACACCTTTCTGAATGACTGAAGTATTTCTGATGTGGCAAGCACAAGAAAAAACACTATATTTTAAGCAACAGAATAGTTCAACTGATTTAAAGTTATGCACACCATACCATTTGCAAGATGAAAATGTTTATGGGTAAGTGAACAAAAGACTATTCACATTATTTTTAACAGCTATTCTATTTTAGTTATTCTACACATCACACACATATCACAAACAACACAGGACTCAATGGAAGATCTAATTTTCTGCTAATCATGCAAACCCAGCAAATTTCTATCTTAGTGGGATGTTTCTCCCTGATGCATGTGAATAAGTAAAGAAGAATCCCACTTCTAGTCATAGTTTCACAGCTAGGGAGCAAAACATCCCAGTACATTGTTCTGAGGACTGAATAAAAACCTGATGTCCATAGCCCAGCTGTTATAAGCCTCCTCAAAACAGACTGTTGAGATATTTTTACCTTCCTATTATAACAATTTAAATAGTTCTGCCAAAAACCATTAAAATCCACCCCCCTGCTAAATTTTCCCCAGAGTCCCACTCCTGCCAAACTGTACCTGCAGCAAGACAGGGCAGCCAAGAAAGGGAGATCTTGCAACAGGTTTTTACTTTGTTGCCCTCATCCTGCAAATCAACCTGCACCATGAAAAATTCTCCTTTCCATGCACCACAGGACACCTCTGCCCACGGCTGCACAGCAGCAAAATGCCCCTATATGCTCCTACAGCTGTTTCCAAGGTAACCAGAACGGAGCTGTATACAAGGGAAGGAAGCAAATAGCACCAACAAAATCCTGCTATATTGTCACTTTTTGAAGCAGGTCTGAGTTGTCCCTTTCCCCTTCCCCTCCTTTCCAGCTGCCCCATGATTCAAGCAAGGGTTGGATTTTATATTGCATTTATATATAATATTATTTTATATTTGCATTTTATAATCCCATTACCTTAGTCTTTAATAAGGGTTGGTTTTGGTTTTTATTTTTATAAGGCATCATACTGGAGCTTTAAAGGTGAGAGTCAAATTTTCGGCTTTTACTCAAGAAAAACCAACTGGGGGAGGAAGGGGAATTGTATCAACAACCTAAATTTACACTCAAACTCTGTATTTCCTCCCCCTAGAAGCAGAAAAACATCTCAGGTTAAGCAAAGGGTGTCTGCCCACAAGTGTGACCCATCTTACACAAGGCCTATACATCTAGGTAACAGGCAGTTTCACCAGTTTGGATAAAAGTATCTCTGCTTCTCAGTCTGCAGATACAGTTTATCCTTTCTAGACACACAGTTTCCACATCCACTCAGATGTGCCAAAAACACAGAGACTTTCCCACCTGCCCACATACATTCTTGCTCCCAAAGCAGAAATTAGCCTTTGCTTCTGCTACTGAAAACCTTGGAGCAGCAAGAATACAGTTCTGATCCTGCAATCCTCACATAAAGGACAGCAGCCTGAGGGGGAAAAATTGGGATGCGAAAGGGTCTGGCATGACCAACTAGTTCTCATCGCTTCCTCAAAAGAGGATGAGTTATCAGGGAGATAAATCAGGAGAAGATCTGGCCACACAGCTCTGCACGCACAGTGAGGGACAGAAAGCCAGGCCATATGCTTTAACCTCTGCTTCCAGGTCTGAGACAACCCCACAGTAGTGCAGGGAAAAGTTAATCAACCCCATGATTTTGGAGTAACAGTTCTGTGTCAATACAGGCTGGAGGGAACATATTTTTCACCAAATATTTCCAAGTCATTGACATCAATTTTTTTTTCCTTGCATGAAACAATAAGGAGTAGGACATCCCATGTACAAGTCTCTTTGTGATGAGGAAAACCAACATATTATATAATGAAGCATTTCTGCACACTGGCCAGAAGTCATTTCCATCTTCCAGGAGACAGAAATTTTAAGGCAAAACATGCATGAAGACACTTGCTGTGGGTGGTATTTTGAAACGGCAATCATACTTCAGCACAGTTCATGTATATCTTGCATTTCCTTAAGTGACTTACCATGGCTGACCTTTTCTACCAACTGTGATTAATGAAGCTTCCAATCCAGTTCTGAATGGCTGCAAATTGCAAGAGGTACTCATCACATTAATATTCAGTAACTAAAATATACCACCTTTCTAGTTTCAATTGTGCTTCTGCTGAACATCAGGATTTCCTTTGGAAGCTCAAGTACTGCAGTCCTCAGGGGAAGTGAACAAATTGATGGGCCAAAGCACACATGCCTGGGGGAAAAGCTCCCCAGCTTGGGTATAAGAAAACCCCCAAACCTATCACATCCACATAGACATGGAGATGCCAACAAGGCAGACATAACTTGCTCTGAATAAAGAAAATCAGAAGTCAATATTTCTTCACATACTCGTTGAAGGTTGTTTTGCAAAATCAAAATCTGAACAGTGCAGAGATTTCTTGCAGTGTTGTTATAGAATGTTTTGGGGTGGAAAGAACCTTAAAGAGCATCTAGTTCCAACCTCCTGCCACAGACAGGGACATGTCATGATGCAAAACCTCTACCATACCTGTTAACACTGCAGTGCTACAAAAACATTACCAAATACTTCCTCTGCTGCATCTGCAGAGTTTTATGCTATAACACAGCCATCAAACCGGTTGCCTTGGGGAAAGGGAAAAGAAGTTCCCTACAAGCTCAGCTAATCTTCCTCTACACAGCATATCAGCTCAAGCCTGAAAGATTTATCCCTCCAGATAAACCATTCTGTGATTAAATAGCACCTTCCTAAGACTGACTATTCTTTGAACCACCCATGGAAATAAATGCCATGTACTCAAAGAGATGCACACCAGCCACAGACTCACTGCAGTGCTGGGACTGAAGGCAGAGGGAAGGGAGATGAGGAGGAAAGGCATTGCATAGAGCCAGAGACAAGAACCAGTACGTACACATATGAAGTCACAGAGAAAGTAACCCAGCACAGCCCTACATCAAGAGGTCCCTGCTGTGAATGTTTAATAAGGCTCCCAAAGCCACCCCAATCCAATGGTGCAAGAGCATCCGTGCCAGCTGCAGCAAGGCAGCATTACAAAGCACTGCACCATAACAGGGCTGAATTCACGCCAACAGGTCTCGGTGTGTTGAACAGGGGATTGATTCACTCTTCTACAGGACCCGATTTTTAACAGCCCTATCTCAGGTGGATGGAGGCTCCAAGGGGAAGTCATAATCCTAGAGCAATCCAGCAGCAGAAATAGATGGTGTTCTCCCAAAGCTGTGGGAGCCAGGAAGCAGCATCAGAAAGGCACAGTAGCTTAATGACTCTGTCCTAACACCTTGCAGGGGATTTAAGAGCACAATTTCTCTCTGTACTTATTAACCAGCAGGTTCAGAAAATTCCACAATTCTTGCATTACTCACACGAAATGCTGCAACAGTGCCACTTCATATATTTGTTGAATCTGTTTACCGGCAAACAGTCTAGAGAGGTAGTCTGGGAAGGGGTCCAAAGGAAAAAACCTGCCATTAGCTACTTTGCACCAAAGCAGCAGAGGTTCATAAAACACACATTCCTGCTTGTTTCTGCCCATCCCGGATCAGCTCCTGCACCTAAGCCCCATGAGAGCACAGGAGAAATGCACTTCATTTCAGAGACATAAACTTTCCCCACCACTCTCATGCCTGTTCATCTACAAACGCAGGAGCGGGAGTGCAGCGTTTAAACCTCCCTTATGCTGTGCCACCTTGTGGATATCTTCTCACGACTTTTATGAGCCGCAGGTCCAGCATTTATTTAACATCACATTCTTGAGCATGTAAACAAAATAATTCACAGTCACTGTGAGCAAGTGAGCGGCACAATAGGAATCAGATTACCGTGACACGTCCTCTGTGCAATTTGCAAACCCTTTATTCCCCAGGTGGAGTTAGCCCTGGGGAAAATTATCAGCTGAAAACAGCATCACCAGTAGCTTTAGAAAGTTGGGGCTCAGATACTGCAAGCCCCTCTAAATATCCAAAAAGGACCGTGCAGCCACCTCTCGCTCAGGTTCGCCCCTACCACTTGAAGAGAAAAAACAAAAAAAAAAACCAGAAACAAAAAACAAAACACCACCAAAAAACAAACAAAACAAAACAAAAAACAGAAACCAAGCAAGCCCGGGGATGGAAGGGAAGATTTGCTGCGGCAAAGTTTACCGGCACGAACAGCATCCCCCCTCCAGTCCCCTCATCCGCGGAGCTCCATGCCAGCAGAGGACCGTCCCCCTCCCAGAGAGACACACACCACTAGCACGCCCCCCCTCCAAAGAATAACGGAAAAGGGGAGGCGGAGGTAATTCCGAGCACCTTCAGCTCTCCTTTCCCCCCGCGGCGCTCACCGTCCTCTTGCATCCGCTGCAGGCACAGGGCGAGNCCCCGGGCCGCCCGCCGCGCAGGTGCGCTCCCCCCGTCGCGGAGGGCGGGGAACGGCAAACTCGGGGAAGGGGGTGGGGGGGTAGAAAAATTGTGTCAATATGTATATATTGTATATTTTTACCCCGGGGGGGGTCTGCGTAGACAGGATGGGCCCCGCCTGCTAACAGGCGCCGGGCTCCTACCCACACCTGCGTCCTGCGGGTCCCAAATCGCCGGCTGACGTTGGACAGGTACATGCCCAGGAAAGGTAGGGAGAGCGCACTGTTCCCATTCTACATTCTCTTTACAGCTGTAGCCTGGCGCTTCTTCCCTTCACCGAGCAGCAGCTGCCTGGCAGCCCCACACAGGTGCATGCATTGACGCGTGTGTTTATCCTGAAGTTGGGTTCTCTGGTAAATGAAGTTGCACAGCAGCCAGGCTGATCTACTTCATCTTCTTCACCACCACTTGCAAGCAGCTGAAGTGTATGGGGAAGACTTAAAAGCGTCTTTACAATTTCTTAATATTCCAGAGGTTTCAGCACTTTTACATGGACACAAAGGAGATGTTTCTTGCATATGCCAGGGCATTCATGTTTTTAATTTCCTGAGACAACATATCTTTGCAATCACTAGCAGTTTTTTTTGTTCTTTATGAGGCCTTTTCTTTTATTAGCTATCTGGTAGGTCTCATTCTGCATCTCTGCCTCCCTTTGTGAGAGTTATTATATTATGTCCAACACCTGCCATAATCTAAAATATTAGGGACTAAGCTCTCCTTGTGATAGCATGAGCTAATTCCAGTTTCAGAAGGCTGGTGTCTCACACCACTCAGGTGGAATAGGGCAGCTATAATAGCAAGAGAATACATCCATCTGAGATGCATCCATATGGACCTTGGCTTTTCAGTTCAGCTTTTCTGTCACTACCTGCATTAAAAGCAGTTGTTGTAGGACAGCCTAGGGCCCTGCCAAGGGGCAGCAGCTTCACCCTCTGTGGTCTGCTCACAGACCAGTGTTTGGTCAGAAGTGTTTGCCATTTCCGGAGCTGCCAGCCAAGTGTGGTGTGGCATATGACAAGCTGGGCAGCAGGAGCCTGGAAACTTCTTCAGTGCTTGGTGGAAATTGAAGTGGCTCAACACAAAGGTACTTAGGAATCTTCTTGAAACAACCTCCTAAAGCTCTGAGCACATCGAGGGAGAAAATCAGTTTCTGCAGAAAGGGGCAAAAGCAGAAGTCTGTAACTTTAGGGCAGTCTGGGGGATGAGAATCCTAACTGAGGTACTTGAGTTAAAGGCCTACAGTTAAATTAGCTTCTCCCTCTGTCCCCCAAGCTCTTGAAGAGCAATGTAGGAGCTGGGCTGCAGAGGATCTTTTGAAGTTACTATTGTAGCGTGCTTTTCCAGTGAGTTAAGCTGGGATAATCATAAACCGATGAGAACAGACAGCCCTCTTCATTTAACCATATGAGTTTGCAACACTGCAGAGGGCAGGCAGCAGAATGCAATGCCTGCATGAGAGGTTCCCATCACAGCAGAGAGCAGCACTGTACAGGCTGATTCCCTTCCATGTTTCTGACCAGAGTTACCCATCAGTTTAAAGGACAATGATTGGAGTGATGGCACCTGAAGGCTTATTCCAGCCAGCTGGAGCAATCACTTCTGAGAGAGATGTCCTGAGGACTATGGGCAGCAGGAGCACAGCTATAGCTCAGACCTGCTATACCCCACTAGCAGCACAGAAAAATTCACAGACATAAAAATATATTTTTGCCCACATTTACCTTCGGACTAGAAACATAAGAAGGGATTGACTTCCTACCCAGCTACAATTTCTTAAAGAGCTCCTTTCCTTGTGCTAAATACAGCACATTTGCACAGCTTGTTTCTTGGAGGAAAACGCAATACCCCCTCCACCACCACCCCTTCCCTGCAATTTCTTTGTACTTTTGGGACTCACAACAAATCACAACTCCACAGCTGGACTGGATCAGGGCATATCATGCTAATTTATAGGAAGTTTGTGATATGCCCCAAATATTCTGATAGCAAAACTCAGAAGCTTTTTCAAGAAGGACTAATCTGAAGCCAGGATGCATCCTGGGGAAAGAAAATGATGCTTCTTCAATAGTTAAAACCCAGGACACGCAGACAAGCGCTGTTGAGTTATATGACTAACTCAACCACCCACACAGGCAAATCACCTGCCCTTTCTGTGCCTTGATTTCCTCAGCTGTATTTTACAATTGCATGATGCTATCCAGATTCTGGGCATTAGAAAAGGATTTCCAGAAAAGTGATGGTTATTGATCTAATATGTCTCACAGGAAAAGTAATGAGAATCTGAAATAAACATGATACAGGAAGTGGCTTTTTAAATAAGGTTAAATTGGCACTTTTTGTACCTAAAAGCTCATATGGTTTTGCCATTTACACTGGTTGTTCTCACAAAAGACTCTTTCCCTGAAGTGTCTTTAGACTGTCATGGCTATAACAATACTACTTTTTAAAGGACACTGCTACGACAGAAATAATTAAACGTGAAAATAGCAAGCGTATTACTAGCTGAAAAAGCAGCTCAGAGCTCTTAAGAATTGAATTTGACATATCCATTATTGTAGAAAGAGCCAAAGCTAGTGTGGTGAGATTTTCTCAAGCACTAACTTCAGTACTCACATGGGAAACTGTGTTAGAGAAAATGAAACATACCTAGAAGCACCAGTAGGGAATTCATAAGCAGAATCAATGTAAGATAGATGCTATGGTACTTCTTTGGAGGGAAGTCATGGAGGGATATTTCAAGCAGCAGGAAGTCCATAGAAAACTTCAGAAGTTAAAAGCCATATCCCTGAGCAGTGTCTAATCTGTCTGTATAACTGAAATGTCCAGCTGCAGAATTTTAGGCACCACAGTGACGTGGATACTGCCGCAACTTCAGAAGGCATCGCTGTCCTCCCCCATCCTGCAGAAACGGTTGTGAAACCAAATTTGTGAGGCAGAGATTCCTGTTTGGCCACATGCTCTAGGACAGAATGACCTGGTTTGATCAACTGATGACTTTACTGTGCCCTGCGCATTGGCTGTTTCAGCAGCCAGTGGTCCTCGCCCCACTGAGGAACCCAGAGTACAGCAAGACTAAAGTCCCAGCTGCTCCTAAGTTGGGCAAAAGAAAAGGTCTCTGTCCTGCAGTGTGTGCAGCCTAAATGGGCAGCATGGCTCAGTACAAAAACCAAGTGTTCCTTGCATGTGTATTGGGGTATCTCTCTAGGGCTGGAGGAACGGTGGGAGGTCTTGAATTACAAGTTTGCTCTTAATGCGTTGTAGAGAGCATGGTCCTTATGGTCCTGGGTAGCTTCAAACTCTACCTCTCCCTCCTAGCAGTTTTCAGTGGCACACGAGAGGGGACAGTTGGCCCCAGGGTGCTTTAAATACCACTATAGGAGAAAGAAAAAAAAAATACAAAACACCAAGTTTTCCAGTCTCAGGAGCTGGCTACTGAGCAACAGTTCAGGCCTGTCACAAGCCTGCAAACCAGGATTTGCAAATGGGATGGATCTCACCTCTCCTGCAAGCTGCACGCACAGGGTGGATGATAGACAGTGATACCACACGTGTGGCAAGAGGAGGCTCCCATGTAGAAGTCCCATTTTCCTGCAGGGGTTAAGGGAGAATTTCCAGGCTTTTTAGCTTCCATTTTGTCCTTGAACTCTTTGCGTCTATACAGCTCCAGTAAACTTTCCCATCATGTGTTCCTTCACTTTGAGGGTCACTCATTTCATCATCTCACAACGAGAGTAAGCTGACTCCCTGCAACAAGGAGTCAGTGAAATGAGCCAATCCTCACTTTCAGCCCCAAACTAAGTTACTTAAGAGTTCCTCTCTTGCCATTTCTGAATCTGTGAGGATCCGGCACCTGGGAGACCCTTAGGAGTGGTGTTCTGTCTGCCCACCATTACCCGCACATCCATCACTAGTGAGGTGGCACCCTCAAGGCTGCATTATTTCAAAAGTGATCTGGAGGCATTATGAAACCCTCTGGGGAAACAGAGAGGACTGTGGGCTCCCTTCCCCCCATATTGACCTAGTGCTACTGCCAGGCAGCATTCAATAGTTAAGATCAAGCTAGAAATTACTTTGACCTATGTAACCCTACACAAAGGAAATCTATTTAGGTGTCTAGAATAATCTTTTCCTTTCTCACTCCTACTCCTAGACTTAATTAAGTAAA
This sequence comes from Pachycephala philippinensis, assembly GCA_013397055.1. Taxonomy (NCBI): domain Eukaryota; kingdom Metazoa; phylum Chordata; class Aves; order Passeriformes; genus Pachycephala; species Pachycephala philippinensis. The sequence continues at coordinate 84,920 of VWZT01016803.1, forward strand.
AGATATTTTTTCTTTCTCTACCAAGGCTGGGCTACTTTGCTGAGTGTTGAAGCAGTGCATCCTGTATCTTTACAGCTGTACATGGAGAAGGCAGGGGACTGTGGGAAATGTATTTCCATTCCACCGTGATATGTAAATAGCACATGGCTGCATTAATGCAGAACGAGTCTCTACTTTCACCTCTCAGGCACATGGAATGGTAGTGGGGATACAGAGCATCAATCTCTGTCACAACACAGCATCACGATGGGTTTGTCTCACTGGCTGCTACACTCTCACTTTTATACAGCTGTATATCCCATAACCCATATACAGCAGTGAGCAGCATTGAGATCATGGAACTTAATAATGATCCTGTCATGGTAGAAGGTTAAAGGCAATTTTAAAATGGATTATCTTCACTTTGCTACCTCCAGAGGTTGATTAATAGCAATTTTACTTACTAATCCAACTTGGTTCTGGTTTTGCCTTAAATTCAGGCAGTACAAACTGTTTACTTGTTTTGTTGCCTGCTTCTTGTTAGGTACTTCATACTATGGACTTCTGCAGAAGTGCTCATGTCCAACTAGGTTCTGAAGGCTGGAAGCAATCTGTCATTCTGCCTCATCTGGGTGATACTCATCTCTCTGAATGGCTGAATACCTTTTAGACAGACCAGGAGAATGTCTTTGGATATCACTGACACAAGTATACACCCCATTTACAGACTCCATGAGGATATGGTCACATCTGTGCTCTGTTCATGCTGGAAGGGAGCTGAAGTGCTCCTTGTTTCTGTCCCAAAGGCATACTTGGAGTCCACTCAGGAGCTGGTTCTTCACCTCCTTCCTTAGAAATCACAGCATTAGCACAAAGGGGCTCAGACCCACCTCTCACCTCCTTCCAAAGTAATCTTCCTTCTACAAGAGCCCCACAAAGTACATGTGCAACAAGCTCTGAGTGCTGAAGCAGTGAGGCTGCCTGTGGCCAGCCAACCCAGGGGTTCCTCTACTTGGTTCTCCTCCTCCTGCAAACATCACTGTCAGCAGATCTTCTCCTGGTCACAACGCCTGTTTTTGCTGACCTGACTGCTGGGCTGATGCTAGTGCTGAAGCTTTGGTTTTGCTTCCCTTGAGGGTTCTTAACTTACAGATGTTGTTTAGAGCTAGTCACAAACACCAGTCACTTTTTCTGCTAACAACACAACATTGTTTTCCACCTTGTTCCCAACCCTAATCCTGTCACTTACTGCCAATGTCCCACCACAGAGATTCTCCTCATTTACCTACCAGTGACGCAGCAACTCACAATATGGTGCTGGGAGGACTGCAGTGTAGCAAGACAGAGAAGCTTTGCATCTTCCTCACTTCATGCCCCAAACCATCAATGTTAAAGCAAGACTCAGAGGTCTGTGCCCCTTTCCCTACTAATAGCACGGTTTAGGGCTCTGTAGTGCCCCCAGCTCCATTGAAGCTGCTGCCTATTGATTTCCAGGCTACTGAAACGTGTCATAAATTCAATATCCAAGGTGGTCATGCATGCTACATGTTATTGTGTGTGCTACCCTCCACATCTAAGCAGACAGCAGAGTCTGAGGCATTAGCAGCTGACACAACTGCTTAATACTGTTAATATTCGTTTGCAACCATGCAACATAAGAGACAATACTTTTGGTCCCATCCTGTGTGAAAATCTCCTCAATTCAGCCAGAAGACAGCTTTGTCTGGGTCCCTGTGAAGCTGCTGTGTGATCTGGACTGTTACTTTGGAAGACAGGAGAATTTAAAAACAAGACTGAACTCAGTCACAGCAATGAAGAGCCACTTTTCTAACTTTTTATTGAAGATGGGGTTGCTGGAAACATGTTCTTTCCCTTTCAAAACTGTTTTCAGGATTCCCTCCTTCCCTTTATCATGTTAGTTTTTCCCCTGCACATACCACCATGTTTCCCCTTAGACACACACGGAGCAACACTAATAAAATGTCATCATTTGCACCATGTCCAAGTGTTTGCTTTCATAAAGCCACATAACCCTCTCAAGCAAGAACTGTGCTTACCACCATTTACCCACAGCAGAAATCTCCAAACCATCCCAGTGCTACATAGAGGTTTTCATGCCAGGCATCCACTTAGCAGCAAGATTTGCCTCTGGCTATGTAAGGTTTCATCTCTGCTCCTCATTGCAGAGGTGCCTCAGGGAAATTTTACAAATCACTTAAGTGAAAGAACTATCAGGAATAGGATCGTTGTCTCTGCACCACCCGGAATGCCAGGTACCAGACAGCCTAGGAAGGTTTCCCATTAGGACATGCTCTACATTTTGTTTTATTTTCCTGGTTGACAAACTATTCTTTATGGGAAAGGACCTTTAAGCTGTTCCTGCACTCCCAAATTGCATTTTTCTTGGTTACCAGCTGTGCAAGTAAAAAAAAGTTGCTCACCAGAGATTTGTCATTTCTCCCAGGAATAGCTCAGTGTCTTTTAACAACCATGAAAGAAATACACAATGGAAGTACTTCTGTGCCTTCTATTAACATGACTGCAGTATCTGCCATGCCCAGAAGTCCATTCAGAACTACAGTGGAAGGGAAGTCAAAGCCAATCCCAGGTGCTCTGGACAGTCAGACTCAGTGTAGCAGCTGGCAGGTTTGACTCCCAATTGTTTGGTCCTGCTGATCTGACTGTACCCAGAATCCCATGAACCAGAAGCTGTGGAAAATGAATTTGTGAGGTGAGTTTCTGCTGTGCATCATTGGCAGATGGCTCGGGACACGAAGACAGGCTTGGGCCCAGCCTTTACTCATGCCACAGTCTCAAGCTCCCTCCTGGGCTTCCCTTAACCAGAGCTGGCATTAAGCACTCATCTCTTCCACCAAAACCCACTGCACTTGATAGTAAGCAGAGAAACACTATGCATCCGTCTCTCAGTAAAGCACATTTGAAAGCTGTTTGAATCTCATTAAAACTAATTTCAGTATTACCATTAGAAAAAATTAGGTGGTTTTCTTTTTTCTGGTTGATGAACAGAAGCAGTTCAAGAGAAGAGCAGGATGCAGAAAGCAACACTACATCTCTGTCAACATATGTTAAAAGTCATTACTATGACTGTCTTGCTTCCTCGTCCCTCTCATTGTGACCCAGCTCCAGCTGTCAGTAACACATTAATGACTGCAGTCTATTTGAGATCAGAGAAGGAGGAAAGACAGTTGCAAATCATTGATATTGACTGTTAGTCTTAATGGAAACACTCTGTAATTTTGCATGTACATTCAAAAGGGATAGAAAAATACAATAATTGCCATTTCAGTGTTCTGATCTCTCCCAAGTCAGCTGACAAGAAAATGAGCACTGTGGGCAAGAGTTAAAAAATGTAAAGCCCCCTTCACTCCCTTGCAGTGTGGGCTGCCTCCTCCAGTGTTTCATAAAATACTGGAATTCCCGTTTTGTACAGGTCCTTGGTATTGCTGAGGAGTTGCTTGCCACTCATCAAGGCCTTAATAAAGAAATCATTGGACTTTTGCCTGATGTAGTTATTCATTTTGAAGTATTATTCTAGTTCTCATTCCACTTGTCTGTATTTGACTAATAGCAGAAGTGCCACACACACTTTCAAGCTCTCTCTGTGCACAGAGACTCAATATTTCTTTTCTCAATTATTGCTAAAATAACGTCTACAATCACTCTAAGCTTTCTTTTGTGATACATATAGCAACACTTCGGTGCCTTCTGGGCTTCTATTTTAAGTAACCTTTGTATCGGAAGGCCTGTATGGGGAGCAGCCTTAGTATTAGGGGCTGGAGTCCTGTTCAACAACGGGACAGGGATCACTCAAGCAAAAGGAACATGGATTTCCTCAGGGTGTGTGTTTTGGTGTCCCCGAAAAGCTAACTACCCTTTTGGAGAACTCCTTACCTATTTAATCTTCAGTCTCAGCCCTCACAAAGACATTGTCAGCTGTGAGATTGAAAGGATAGCTGCTATGTCCATGCCACTTAACATACAAGCACTTACCCAACTTTCACTGCAGAGAGCTGGCCAAAGTAGAACCCAGAAGTCGAGTTCCACTAACCCACACAGAATTTAAACTGGCAGCTGGGAATCCAGGGCCAGCTCTTCTTGCGGTTCTGGGTTCTCCACTTATCTTATTTCTCACCTAACTTTATATGTATGAGACCAGTGGAATGGGGAGAAGAAACCGATTTACCCCTCCAGTGCTGGCGAGATGACAGGGAAATGCAGGGGAGACACTCATTTATGCGAGGTCACCTCTGCCAAGTGCTCACGGTCTCGCTGAGACGGGAATTACACAGCTGCAATAACAGTCTCGCAGTGCCATCTACCGCCCTGAGGTCCCTCTACCAGCGCGAGTGACACCTCCGGGACATTGCTGCAGAGGGGAGCCAGGAGAGAGCCATCCACAACTATCCCTTTCTTCCTTAGACGCTGTTGTCCCTTTTCCTGGGAAAATTACCTTAAACAGCCTTTCGAGCATCTCCTGAAACACGCACAGTGCTCAACTACTTTGTCCAGAAAGACAACTTAGGTCTTTCACTTCATGTTTTTGGGATAACTGACAGGATGATGGATAGTGAAAGAACACTTTATTGCAGATAAATCTAACAAGAAAATAAAGAGGAATTCAAACTAGAGTGGACCAAGGCTTTGAGCTACAGTGGGGAAAAAAAAAATCCCCTTACTTCTGAAACATCTAACAGCAGCTTTTCACTACCAGAGTATCAGAGAAGGATTATACATACAAGATAGTTTTGTTCTCTTAATAAATTAATCATAGCTGCCACTTAGCCATCCATGCAGGCAGACAGTAGATGACTGCTAGGTAATCAATGCTCATATGGTAGAGAAACCCCATCCCCAATTATGCTAATTTAAACCTCCTTGGTGCATCAAGGTAAAAATGATCATGTGCCAGAGATGTATCCTGCCCAAGTATGCAGATTTGATCCTTCCAATGCACCAGGAAATCACACATAGAGCCATAATTTTTTCTATTATGCCAGCCCATTTTCTGCTCAGTGTCAAGAACTAGATCCTCCATAAACAGCAAGTGTGCAGATGTCTTCATGTCTGCATCTCGAAGTGCAATTCAAATATCACTTATAACCACAGAACAAATNAGCCTGAGAAGACAAATGAAAAACCTCAGGCTAGGGATTTCTGTTGTTCTAAGGGAAAAAAACATGCTGCTTTGTACTGAACTGAAATCCCATCCAGTTCAGATTTTAATGGCACTATTCAATATACCTTAAAAAAGCATCAACTGCAATTCAACATTATTGTGCAAAGACTAGTAAATATAAATTATTCCCCCTCCTCCAAAGTAGCCTAGTAATGTGCTACAGGACCCAGATTTCTGCCACCATGTTAGAAAACCTGAATCTGCTGCCATGAGCCTGCTGGTTTTAAAGAATTGAGCTTAAACAGCAGGATATAAACAGCAGCATTTTACAAGAAGTGATATAAATATGACTTACATCATCATTGTGACACTAAATGAACATAAATAACAGGGTTTGAACTCACAGGCAGAAAGCTGTAACTTTGGAAAGTTACAGCTACAACGAGCATGTGTCTCTACCTGACACAAGCAATAGCCCAGTGTTTTCTTAAAAAAAAAAACAGACCATAAAGTAGGTACATGAGCTTTAGAGTTCCCAAATATTATGCTCTGGTAGATGCTTTTAATAGACACTTTACCACCATAAAAGCCCTATCTGTTAGGCCAGGTTCTGATTAAAGAGAGCTGTAAGCAAAGCAGGTGTATATTCACTAGCAGCATCTAGATCAGCACTTTGGAAGGGGAACAGATTTCAAGCTAAAAATGTCTTTCTTATGGGAAGGCTACACTGTGGGTTTGTTTCTTTTAAATGAAAAATCACAAGTTTCAGGATGGATCCTGCAGCTTTAACAATATCAATGAGCAGAAAATGGAGCATTGAACCCAACCCCTTCCCATAGGCATTCCCTCGATTATGGTCTCCCGTTTGCTGTCATATTCCCCTCTTGCCTTACCTCTGTCCTGCATTCTCCACAGACAAAAAACAAGGCACTTCCTCCAGCCCGGCATTCCAGACCTAGAGACAAAGATACACAAGTCTGTCTCAGAGGAGTTTGCAGATGTGCAGCTGGAATACAAAACCCAGCTTCTTTATAGGGCTACACCTTGACAAAGAGGCAAGTCCATCCGTGCTTGCAAAGACAGGAAAACTCTGCTTCGTGCAAAAGTCTGACTGTGAACCATCCAGGCTGCATTTTGCTGCAGGCATGGAGCAACTTCGCATGTCCACAGCAGAATAAGCAGATGGTGAAAGAAGGGTGGACAGATGAATGGGTAAATCTCAAGGAGTTGAGCAATTCCTTAAAGGGAAGGTTTGTCTTTTATGCCAACCACACAGGAACCACAGACAACACATGCAGTTCAATAGATTAGAGTTCCTGTTCAGGGGATTAAAATATCCACAGCCACCTACCAACAAAGTTGATAAGCCAGTTTCCTTTGGAAATTTCCTTTTTACATCTCCAGTTTAGAAAATATATCAATTGGTATCTCTTAGTACAAGCAAATAGTGAAAAACCTATTCATCTTCTGAACTCTTTTTTTTTCTTACATCCATCAGACTAAGAACATGCACACATTCCCCAAAGGAGGAAGGGTCACTATGCCCATTTGCAGTAAAGCTTGCTAAAATGCATACTAAAAAAATCATGGCTATCAATAACAGTTTTCTAAGCTAATTCTGGTTGCAGTAACTATGTCACTCCTACAGATTCTGTTGCAAGATGACATTAAGCCTATTTCTGATCGAAGCTCTTGGATGCTCTTAGGAAATCCCTACTTTCAAGCTGTACTTGAGAGGAATTACAATTTCTATACAAGTAGCACATAACAGCATTCCCTCTCTCATAACATGTACAGAGAGGAAGAGAGGACAACACTGTTGACACAAGACATGACTTAAAGTGCATTATAAAACTGCACATAAAATACAGGTTCCCATAGAACAGGACAAGGCTCCTTTAGATCCCAATTCAATTTAGCATTAAGTCATCGTCAGATTTTTTTTTTTAAATTTTTTTGGATTAATTTAGTAAACTAGTCTAATAAACTAAACTAATTTTTAGTTTGCAAGCAAAACTAAGACAGCAAAAAAGCAACCTGGCATTGCAGCTTGTGACCCAAGAGACAAAAAAACAGAGCTACAGATGTGCCAGCTAAACACTTACTATGTACCTCTTCTGGTTTTGACTTTGTGCCTAACATCATGCAAAAGAGCTCTAACATTTATCAAAGAATTACCTTTGGGACTTTTTCTCCTAGTCTGCACACCTGCAAATTACCTACCCAAATGATTCTAATTTCTAGTCTTCCTGAAAAAAAAATCTATAGTGTCCATCTAGACTTTCTACTAAAGGGCTTTTGATTTGTTTGTTTGTTTGTTTGTTTGTTTGTTTGTTTGTTTTGCTGCAGCAATTGCATGTTTCTGAAAATACAATACAAAAATACAAAAGCCTAGACTATGCTTCAGGTGCCCTTAGGAAAATATAGAGAAGTAGGTAAAAAAAGACATGCTGGGACTTGATTTTGGGAAGAGATGTAATCTTTTCTAGGAAGGAAAGAAACACTTCCAGATCTCTGATGCTGCAAGAATTAGTTTGCAAACAGTTTTGCTTGTGCCACAGTCATTTCTGGCCTCACACACACTAAGACACACAAATTCCACAAACTAATACTCCAGCTAACCAAGATTATGCAAACTGTGGAAAGCAAAAAAAAAAATCTTGCTCTGTTTTAAAAAATATTTTTGTTGACATAACACGAATTCTTTCATATGATAACTTCTGAGATGAAGAGCCTGAAAAAAATTACAAGAAAACCAGAAGGAATTTCCGCATCCCTCAGAGAAACATAGATGAGTTGTCTTACGTTGAGTGGCTCTCAAAGTGTGTGAGGACACAGTGCCCTAGCACTACGGCTTATCTCACGAAATGTCCAGCTGTTATTTGCTCACAGTTTTATTTCATCTTAAAGCCAAGATGTAGAAAATAAGATAGAATATCAAGGCCTTAGGGTAGGATGAAACCTTAGTGTCTGAGATAAGAGAATCAGTCTCAGAAGAACAAAACCTCCAAAGATCAATACAATTTGGTCTGGGGCTCCTGCAAGTTTTGGTAGGGGGGGTGTAGGAGAAATCCACAGAAAAGCTTTGCAACTGATTCATTTCAAGTTTGTGCAGTGTCTCTCATCAATTTTACAAGACAGTGAAACACCACTGTTTCATAAAAAATCCCCTTAGAACAATCCACTGTGATCCCAAGTCTTCCTCAAAAATAATAAACAAGCTTTTTGTGTTGATGCAGCTTTGTGGAAACAAACACAATTAGGCCTCATGCTAAAATGAGCAGCATACTAATTGGAAGTGCTGAATCAATTATTCCCCAGGAATTCAGGGCTATTGGCAGTCTGAGATCAGACATGGTATTTTATACAGCTTTCACAAATTCCTGATAAGAAATAAGCACAGCACAGCCACACTGAGCTTCTACTGTACACAGAAACAGAATTCTCCCCTTCCCCACCTCATTTCTTTACGTTAAGTTGATTTTACTTCACTATTTGAAGTGTTCTTATTCCTCCCTCACTGGCATTTTATGAATTCCCGTGGGCTGGATTTAAAAAAATGCACAGAAAAGCCCTTCACAGGTTAGAGTCGACATGGAGCCTTTCTGAGGGAACCATATGTGTGAAGGCTTGTCAGTTCTTAGGCTGCAAATCCAAGACCACTGAACCGACACACGCGCTCCCAAAGCCATCTGTCCAGTTGTGCTCACCGTGCTGAACCCCAAGCCCAGGGGAGCCCCGCAGCAGAGCAATCCCACGGCTCAAGCAGGAGCAGTGCTCCCCTCTGTCCTGGTCCGTGTTTTTCCCTGCCTGTTGATGCTACATCAGAGAGAGCATGAGCTGAAAGTTATCTCATCGTACTCGTCCCTCAGTTCTATACAGCATCAGTGACTGACTCATCCCCAGTCCAGGCATGCCTAGCCAGACCTCTGCTACCCACAGAACAATCTACTGCTTCTTGCAAGCACAGAAGCACCAGATCTGCCATCCTGACAGCAGCACGAGCCAGCTTGGAATTTCTAGGATTAATTCCTTTTTCCAAATCCTGTCATATAACTCAGTATCACAGATTTTCCTTACAAACTTAGCCATGAATATCACCCTCAACCAGAAAGGAACATTTTAAGAACCAACCCTGGCCTGGGTTTGGGCTGTTTTTTCTCCTCAGTGTTGTCACTAGGTGAGGTTTGAACAGGAAACAATAAATGATTTGTTGAAGTGTGATTTAATTAGAACAGCACAGATGTTTTCATTCATTTGTCCTATTTTTCCATAATGTGCATTTCTCTTCTTCCATTGCAGATTAAAATACTTTATGGCTCTATTATGACCGGCACTTCTCTGTATCTGATGACTCTCACCAATTCCCCTTTTAAACAGCCAAAGGCAAGACAGCTTCACTAGGGCCAGAAATTGCTTTCTCAGTTGCACTCTTCACACTCCCTGGAATACAGGTGCAGCTTTCTTAGCAACTGAGTATCTCTGCCAGCTTTGCAATTCTGTGTCCATAAACTATTAATCATGGGCCTGACCCAGCTTGCCAAACACAAAAGCAACACATTTCAAAACTCGGAAGAACTGTACCCGGCGCTTCTATCAGCTGTCACACTGCCAAACAACAACATCAGAGCACCTTATATTTTTTCCACTTTAATAAAGGCAAGTGAAAGGCAGCTTCTTCTTGCAACCACAGATAAATATGATCTTCAGTATTTCAATTAAAACCTATCAGACAGTCCTTTTTCTTCATGGGGATGAAAAAGGATATAAAGAGCTATCCAGCATAATTAAAACTCCAAATCTCACTCCCCAAGAGCACCTGTGCTCCTCTCTGAGGTTATAGAGCTGGATCCATCATATGTAGGTGGGTTTTTACTTGGCTGTTATGTTCAGGTCTTATCTCTGTGGCACTCACTTATCAACTAAGGCAGGAAAGAGAGTTTTAGTTTTGGTTGGTTGGTTTGGGTTGGGTTTTTTTCCTTGTTGTGTTTGGGGTTTTTTTTGTGTGGTTTGTTTTTCGGTTGGGTTGTTTTTGTTTTGTTTTTTTCTGTTGATGATACCAAATGCCTCTCAAGGTTTTGATAGGGGGTTGAGTAAAACTTCGCAATTTTTTTTAGATGTTAATCAGTAGCTATAGCTGGACAGTCATGATTAAGTAATTGCATTGTGAGCATCATATGTTTGGCTAATCTGTTGTTTTAAGGAAAAGAGAAGACATTCCCCAAATGAATGGGCTGTCTGGATGAGAGGCACCAGGAGTGAAGTCAGAACTGAGCAGTACCTGGGGAAAGGTATTTCTGGCAGGAGAAGATCATGACAACTCATTGACCAGCTACTCAAAACAGATCCCAGACTCAAGTGGAGGGAAGAACTGTGCCTGCAGACTAATTAGCAGGAGAAGCAAGAGATAAAACTACCGAATAGGGCGGTTGAGTAATTTGTAACCAAAGAATGCTGATGCCTTTGTTTATTAAGATGATTTACTAAAGAACGGATATCGATCTAATATCGATACCCGATTAGAGCGGACAAAAACCCTCTAACTCGTTTGGGTTAGAAAGGGTATGTTTATTCCAGCGCCGGGAAGTTGTGTGGATAGCTCCAAAAGCACAGCTCCGAGATTACAAAGCAATCCAAAGCCTTATTTATCCATGATAAATGGATAAAATGAAAGTTCTAAATATTCAAAATACAGATACCATGTACCCCTCCCATCCTCGCTCCGTATGGAAATTAGCCACAAAGTCATTAAGCATGCATAGTTCTCTCTAGGAAATGGGTCGGTGGTCTCACAATTATGAGGAGGGTCCTTCTTTGGATGAAGTAACTCTTCTTCCTCGCTATGACCTTTTTACCTTCTCAGTTTTTAACAATACCTATAGCCTTGGAGAATTCCCAGTTCCTTTCCCAAAACAAGTTTTGAATGGGGTCATCAATAACTGTCTGCTTCTTCCTCTGCAGATTCTAGTTAAATAAGCAATTTTGTCAGTTCCCAGGCCTGAGGAATTCATTCCAGCTTCATTTTCTTTGCTCAATCATCAATTCTATTGTTTTAGATTCTACTGTGTTTGCTTCCTATTCTAACTACTCTTTTAGCTAAATTCTTAATGTTTAAATGTTTAAGAAAAACTCAACCTAAATACTTAAGAGAGGCATATTTTAAATGTTGCAAAGAGACTCAATGTCTCAAGATGTATAAATAATGTGAAGTTTTGATGATCGGTGAGTTAACCTTCCATGGGTCATCACCCAACTCCCCACTTTGCACAAACGAGAATAAAAAATAGGAATACCTGGCCTCATTGTGTGACTTGGCACTGGCATCAGGTAATGAGGCCATATTCGCGTCAACACTGAAACCAAGTTTGAACCATGCATTTTTCATTTAGCCCCACCCCAGCTCTGGGCCAGCCTGCAATCCTGCCAATTTCTGGCCACAGAGGCCACCCCCAGCCCAGAGCACCCCCAGCTGTGTCACAACAGCAGCAGCTCCAGCCCCGAACAAGGATATTTCCAGTAGGACCCCTGAAGGATTTGTCTCACACCTGCCAGAAACGCTCATTTTCACCCCCAGTTTGAGCACAGGGATTACCAAGGCCAGGGAAGTCCCGGTCGGGAGCGCTCCGCCCCCGCCAAACCATAGCAGGCCGCGCCCCCATGACCTCCCCAACATGGCAGCAGGGCGCGTCCGCCCTCACCAGCACTGTCGCAACAGCGCGGCGCTTCCGCCGCGCTTTACGGCAAGGCCGCACGGCGGGGAAGGAGGTGGTGGCGGGGTCGGTCCAGCCATGGACCGGAGGAAAAAGCCGCTGGACGTGGCCGCGTCCTCGGTGAGTGACTGAACGGGGAGAGGCAAAATGAACCCCTCCGCCTGCCCAGGAGTGCCGGTGGGGCTGTGAGGTGTGCTCAGCCTCAGGACTCCCATGGGCGGGGTGGGCCTGGCCGGCGCAGGTGCCACTGCTTCCAGGGAAAAGAGCACACCTGGGAAGTGCTGGTGTTCTGTCTCCTCGCCTTAACCCCACTGCGATATGCAGTCATTTCAGCAAATGCTGCATTAAAGGGCTGTGGTAACGCCGTGTGTCGCATATCGGGTCTGTGACAGTTTTGGGGTTTGGATTTACCCCCTCACCTTCCTGACCGGGCACACGCCCTGCGCTCCAAACCCGACTCTGCCAGGCCTGGGTTCGCCTGCATTCCTGATGTAATGATAAAATCAGGGCATAACAGGGAAAAGGGGTTTTATTAGGGAGCAGGAGGTCTCTGCTGTGGCAGATTAACTTCCCAGCCTTAGGGATGATGGGGTGCTGCCCCTCTCTGCTCTCCAGGACGCTCACGAGAGATGCTGTCAAACACTTCAGATGAAGAGTTATGAAAATAGTTAACGTATGTTAACAGTTAACTATTAAATATATTACGTTGAATTTTTGGATGGTCACCTCTAATCAGAAGAGAAAACGGGTGATTTTTACAACACTGCACTTCGTTGTTCCAGGGACTTGAAAAACAAATGCTTTAGTGCTTGGGACAAATATTCATACCAAAGTCTTACACTTTCCTGATTTAATGTACATCTGTGAATTTTGTCTTCTGTAGGACTTGCAGGAAAAGAGGTACAATATCCTCTTCCAGCCTGGTTTGTAATTCCGAGATAACACCCCTGCTGATGATGTTTCTTAATAAAAGCTGAGATGGACCTTGGTCACAGGTGGCAATGCTACTCATATATTTATTTAAAAAGAAGAAAGAAAATCTGAAACTACTAAACAGTACATAAAGCAGTGGGAAACAATGTATATTTTATGACAGCAGACATTTATCAATTCTTTCCCGAGACAGGATTTTATTAATTATCTAATGGTTAAAAGTTCCCTTTTCATATTCAGTCGTGTTTTTCATTATTCCTTCTCTATTTGTTTGCCACTGGGAGGCTGGTAAAATCTAGATGGAACTATGCCTCTCTTATTCTCATTATGTAGCAAAGGATCAAGGATATCTTTGGGGATTGTTTTAATCCCTAATCATAATTTGCATTCTGTGTTTTTTTATTTTGTTTGCTGTAAAGGGTGATCTTGGTGATCAGATCAGTGCTTCTAAGTTCCACATAAAAATGCAATCAAATGCTCCTGTAACTGTAAATGGCAGATTGTTTTCCTAGAGATACAGTTATTTATTGCAGTAACTGATGTCTGTGCATGTGATCTGTTATTTATGTGTTGTTTTGCTGGTGATGTAGCTGGTAGATCTCAAGGCCGAACTCTTCCGAAAGCAAGAGGAATTCAAGAAAGAAAAGCTATTGAAAGATGCTGGTGCCTTTGCAAAGCCCAGAACCTCTAATAAGGTAGAAATAATCTTCCATTGTTGTTTTTTTCATTCTTTCTCCTTAAAGTAAGGAAGTTAATATTCAATCTAAATAACAGTAAATACTCAGAGCTGTGTTACTAGTCAAATATAGAATGTACATGATGAGAATGTTCTTTAAAGTTCATTTCCAGGTGAGATTCCTGTGCTCAGCAGAAAGCTTAGTCTTGTGCTTATACCCATCTAAATCCCCACTTAATCTTCATTCCCCAAGGATCCACACCTTTTCATTATAGGAAGAGATTTTTTTTAGAGGATTTTGTATGATGCAGCAGGATGGAGGATGAGAGGTTCTTCCAGAGTCACTGAACTTCCTTGATAAATGCTCTGCTATCTGTTTGTGGTGTACAATAATGAATACACAATTATCTCTTGTTTTGCTCTTTACTGCACTTTGGGTTTTGTTCATTCTGTAGCTTTCTAGAAGCAGAATGTGCTGTTCCTGCCATATTTGAAGCACATGCAGCATTTACACTGTTATGCTGCAAACAGGCCAACTGATTGTATTTTTTATCTAAAATGGAGGTAACGGAGAATAGAAACAATTTATAGCTTTGTTATTACGTATTTAATCAGCAAGATTGTATGATTGGGTTTTTTTAACCTTAGCATCTTTGCCAGAATAGATTTTGTCTGATTTCTGAGTGCCTTTGGGTTTTTTAGCTTCTCAGACTGTCCTTAACTATGGCACCATCCTGCAGCCTGTGTTAATTTAGGACATACCTGCTGTATCCTACAGCACAGGAATAGTCTCAAGTCAGACATGTTTAAGATGTTATTTACAAAGTCTTTCATGATTGATTTACAATGTTTGCATTATGGAGTTGAAATATTTTTTTAATTGTTACCATTTCAACATTTTCATTTATTTGTTTGTTGTAACAAAATTATCCTCCACAGAAACCAAGTATCTGGACCAAACAGAACACGGGAGTTGTAAATCGAGCTGCAAAGGATGTTGAGCAGAAGGCAGAAGAGCAGGATATATTGGATAAATCAAGGTAGCTCTCAGGCTCTGTAAGAAAGGAGTGCTTTGGAGAATTTGGTTTTTGGTATTTAGAAAAGCACAGAAAGAAGTTATCCACATTTTTGGACTAGCAGTTCTCATTAGACCAACCATTAAGACCAGCATCAATTCCATACTTTTTACCAGTAGTGTACAAACTGCAACCCAGCAGTCTCATGCTCTTATACCCTCACATTATCACAGCTGTCTAAATGTGTCAGGTTACTGATTTTTCTTCTAAAAGTAATCTTTAGAATTACCAGCCAGTGCAGCAATGTATTAGAATTCCATAGCAAAGCGTTTCTTGGGCTTGACAGAAAATGCTCATTTTTTTCAAGAATTACCTCATTTTCTAAATGGGTGGGTTGTACAAAAAGATATGTGTTGAAAATGTCGTTTATAAACCATTTGCTGTTCTTCTGTAAGCAGTTCCTTGCTCTTTGAAATTCCAGAAATTAGCAAAGGTTTTGTCTTCAGTTTCTAAAATTAAGTGTAACTTTGTGTTATCTCTTTTTTTTTCCCTGTGAAACTGTCTTTCACTATTTGACATCTGCAAATAATGGTTTAGCTTCCATACAGACATAGAACTTAGATAAAGGTGGAGTTCTTATAACATCATGTTTCTGCCTACTTGACAAATTACATTAAGATTAAATTTGTAACTTCACTAAATTTTTTTTCAGTATAAATTCTGGAACTGGAAAAGAGTGTATCTTCAGAAATGCTAGTGAAGGTTCAAAACAAAAGCCAGGCATAAGTCAGCTTCTAATAAACATCTCAAGCACTCCCAGTATTTTCCTGTTCCATTTATCTAAGGCTAAATTGATCACTTTAAACTGTGCTTGGAATTGGTGGAATTGAAAGGTTAACTTTTTTTTCCTTTTCAGGAAGAAGCTTGAAGAGAAAGCAAAGCTGTATGAGAAAATGACGAAAGGAGACTTCCCAGGTGAACAATACTATTCCAAAATGAGTATTTATATATGTACAAATTCTTGGAGTTATTATACAAAATTATTGACATGGTTTATTCCAGTTTGCAAAGGAGAAAAACTACATTTAGTGGAGAAAATAAAATTAATTTTGAAGGACAGCCTGACTAAGTAAAGCAATAGGGGCTTGTTTCACTCATTCATTAAGTGGGTGGACTATATTCTGTTTTTTCAATACAGTAACTTAGAAAAACAAAAATAATTTATCCTTCATTGTGCAATCTTTGGATTGCATTGCTGATGCTCTGTCCTGCGTTCTAATTGTTGGACCTTTATGAGGAGAAGAGGATCAGGAGAGGAGTCTGGCTGGTCCATATGTGAATGCCAGTCATGCAGCTAAATAGGGTTAGAGAGTGCTAATCTGTCCCTTTCTTCTCTCACACATTGAGTCCCTTGCAAAAAGTAATTATGAAAATAGAATACAAATCTCCTTGCAATTTATCTGTTTTCTTTACCAGTGTCCGTCTTTGTCCACATGACCCCACCACTTCCCTCTACTTTTTAGAAAAGTACCCTCATGAATGCTTAGCTCCTGCCAGCATACCAAATGTTAAGCATCAAAAAAGTATTTGAGCTGTTACTTGACGAATCCTTTGCTTCTGGAATAGTTAATGAGCAGAGAATGTTTTGCTGCAAAGAAGACAGCTTTTTCTGTACTGCACGCAATGCCCTGAAACTTCGATTCAGAAATAGACGTTATCACTGCGGAGCCAGTTGATAGCTCTGGGTTTGGCACTGAATGAGGTTTAAGTACTCCCCAATAGTGGGGTCAAGGGCATCGCTGGCAGCTGAAAAGCTGATTGTAGCTATTTGGTATTGATTTTGTGCTTAGTTCTGTTCTTTTCATGGCTATTCTCTAAGAATCGATTTTCTGCCTTAGATGAAGAAACTGAGGATTTGTACCTGGTGGATTTCACTCAGAAGATCATAGACAAACAGCACAAAGTACAGGAGCTGCATCAGAGTGAAGCTGCTTGGAAGACTTCAGAAAGAGACACAGATGAGGAGGAAACTCAGCCTGAAGCAGACATTCCACCGCCAGAGGACCCAGATGAGGAATGGTTGGTGCTACTGATTGGGCTTAGCCATCCTGGCCACTCTTGTTCTTGAGAATTGCATGAGAAAATACTTTTCCAAAATGTGTGAAGTGGCACCTTTGTTTTTCTTTTTTTTTTAATACTACGCATTGACAAGAAGGTTTTGATAGCCTTTTATTTCTCCTATAAAAACAGTCCTCCATGTCACTTTCTTTTCCACATAGGTAACACTGTAATAGAATATACATCTAGGACTTGAGAAATTGCACTCAGGGCAATGTTGTATAGGGGAGACAACATAGTATCCTTATTTTCTTGCATAGTTTATGTGAGTAGTCATCACAGTATTGGTACAATTTTGTGCTTTGATGTGCTGAATTGAAATGTATTTTAGCAAAACTTGGGGATCTTACGGTATTCATCTTCCCTTCTTTAATTATGAGTGCCTTAAAAATGAGCAGTCATTTCACTGTACAGCCTTTTCTTAAAGGAGAGAAACTCTGGTTGGAATAAGAACACGATTTTCAACACTTCTTCCACTGTTTGCTGCAGCACAGCAAATAGTCTGACAGTTTTCTCTGTCATTCCAAGTAACCACTAGTTTTTCATCTGAGACATTAGGAATAATTATGAAACCAGTCCTGACTAAACCTTTTCCTTGCCCATTTGTTTAAAATGCTTATGGAACAAGAGATTTGACTTCTGGTAATCAGTTTAAACCAGCAGTAACCAATACAAAACAGGACCCCCCTTTCTTCAAATAGTAAACTGTAGGTTTGCTTACAAACTATGTAAAAGACTTATTAAAAGCACAGATCTTTAAAAGTTTGGGGGTTGGGAGCTAGATTGCCAGTCATACTTTCTCAGATGTAATATTCTTTAGAATGGGATAATTGAAGCAGCTTGATGCTGAAGAACTTTCTACATTACAGGACAATAAGTGTAGCTCTTAACAGCTTTTTCAACAACTATAAATCAGGTGCTCAGTACTATAGAGTTGAATAAGAAGCACAATGGCTTCAGAGGAACATTTTGCTTGTGTTTTAGTCAGCCTTTGTTATGCCAGTTGAATGCACACTCAGTCTGTTCTGAATGGCCCTTAGACCAATAATTGAAATATATTGCAGCAATTTCATATCCACAAGAAGTCAATGCTGCATCATTATCTTCACCATGGGAAGCAAGCAGTGGGCTGAGCTCTATTTTGTTGTGAAAACTATGTGATATTGTTATTTTTGAACATTTTTTTACACCACTTTATTGCCCTGGGGAACAGGGGTCTCAGAGGGAGATTGAATAAATGTCTGATAGAACTGTCATATGCCCCATTCAGAACTGTCATCTTAATCTGGGAGTGTGGTAAGTGAAAAGCAAGAGCAACTGTCACACGCAGATAGACTGAGAGGTGGCAGATACTCTTTGGAAAGGGTCCCTGCTTCTGTCTTCTGGTTAAGATTTCTGTCAATCTGCAAATAGAAGTTTTGCATCACATTTCTTTTTCATTACAGGGTTGATTATGTTGACTTCTTGGGCCGATCTAGACGCTGTATGAAGAAGGATTTGCCAAGTCTACTTAAAATGGATCAGGAACTTCAAGGGAAAAGGTGTGGTTTCTCTAATGGAGCTGCATATTCCTCTCAGTATTTAACATGTATTTTTTTAATGAGAAGGAAGAGAGGCTGTGCTTTGTCACTCCATTCTCAATCCAGAGTTGATGTTACTGCTTTCTCTAGATTTGCATGGTTTGCAGAGAAAGGTTTTAATAAATTGATGTAACAATCTCAGATATTTGTTGCATCTTTTAAAACTGGGGTCCCCGTACGGAAATTGTATTTCATTATAGCTTCCATAAAATACCAGGAAAGTGATTCCTGGTTCTGTTTAACCTGGAAAATTATGATAGTCTTTTAGCAATTCCAAATTCCTCATTATGTTCAAAGTGAATTTGTTAGACCTCCATTTGTTTGGTTTTGTTCTTCTGTTAAACAACTGTTTAATAGCTCTTCTGTTAAAATTACTTCCTCATTAATATTTGGGTATTAATATTTGAGTATTAATATTGTGCATGGATCTCATGGGTAAATGCCTAGCTTTTTGTTACTTCAAATACCTTTCACTTTCTTACGTTGAATCTGAAATGTTCCTATATGTGATTGCTAGAATCCCCACAGATGCCAATAACGAATTATTTCATCTCCCATTCTGAGATTTGATAATTATTTCATAAAGCTTCTGAAAAAGGATATGATTTTATTTGTCTTTTAATAACATGTTGTACCAGTACGTTGTTTTAGAGGTAGCTTTGTATTTCCGTCTTGACCATGTACCATAGTCATAAACATTGTATCACTAAGTAGTGTCTGCAATGATCTGTGTTTTGTGAAAACTGCAATAGTGGATCAGACCAAATCATATTTGCACTGTTTGGTACTGCAAAACCGGTAAATTCTGCTCTGTAATCCCTAATATTTTTTAATTAGACAAGAACCTGATGGGAATACTCTGTTATCTGAAGACATGAGAAGAGAACTTCAGAGGCAGCAGTGGGAAAAGGAAGAAGAAGAAGCCCTCAGAAAACCCATGGGACCTATACATTATGAGGACATTCGAGAAAATGGTACACTGCCATACTTTATATCATTTACCTTTGTATCACCAAAGAGATCAGTTGTAGAGGGAGCAAGGGAAAGTTACTTCCTGTGCCTGTACGGCAAAGTGTAGGTATGTGTTAAGCCACGTGTGTAATAACTGTTGAAAGTTTCCAGTACATAAGTCTAGATTTTTTTTTTTTCTTCGAATTGTATTTTTCTCAAATCTCTCTCTACCTCCTCCTGTGTTCTCCTTCAGGAAGCTTCATTTTAGGTATCATCCAAAACAAGCCTTTTTTAGCCATCTAAAACTAATGCAGTGTTGGGAATAATTCCATGCCTGAAAGCAGGGTGCTTGGAGCCTGTAGTTATTGTCAATTATAAACTGAATCTAACTTAAAACTGTTGTTTTTCTCCTTTTCAGAGGCCAGGCAGCTCGGTGTTGGTTACTTTGCCTTTTCTCGGGACCAAGAACTCAGGCATAAACAACGGGCAACCCTGGATATGCTGAGGGAGCAGGTATGAGGGTAAAGATCAGACTGGGCTATGAGGGCAGTTGTGGTTTCAGTGGTTACTCTCTTTGATTTGTTGTTTAAGTGCTGTATTAGGTGATGTCTGCAAATTACTCCAAAGAAATCTGGCTTTTTTTCCCCTGTTGAAACCTGGTACTTGATCAGGATTGCATTTAGTTGTTTTGTGAAGGAAGATACATACTCGTTTATAATAATGAACGAAGATTAATTCATGTTTTTCTTTGCTGTTAAGACACTTGATCAGAGAAATAAACGTGAACAGCTGAAGGAGAAGAGGAAGGCAGCTCTAGATGCAAGGCTGTCCAAACTTCGAGCACGGAAGATTAAAAAGTTAAGGGAAACTGGATTAGAGGAAGAGGCAGAAAAACTGGAGAATGGAGGTATGATCTGCTGCCTTTTTAAGTTAAATACTTGCTATTTCACCTTGTTCTTGATCTATGGACAGACAGATTCTAATTATATTTGTTTAGACGTTTAATATATTGGTATTGTGTGTTCTCTATATACAATTAGCATAACTGTTAGGGTAGTGAGAGTTTATGTAATTGTGTGTAGATATAAAATCATACCAGAAATAACTTAATAATGCAGGTAGAAATATGGTATGTAGATTGTAGCCTTTTTTTGATTCACACCTGACAGCAGGAATTACATGGATTAATTATGCAGGTTGAGGTTAGAGCTTCTGACATTGTACTGGCTTTTTCTTCTATTAAGGAGAGATAGCATAAGAAGTAGTAACAAGTCAATTTTGATATCATACAATATACACTGTGACAGTTTCAGTCCAGTCTGTGAATTGGAGTTACGGCTGACTGTAGGATTTAGGATAATGAATTTGAATTCTACTCCTGTCTCTGTGCTGTCTCCCTTACAAGACTGATATTCAACTTGTACTGTCCATCTCCCACTGTAAAATGTAGCTAACACTTCAATACCTGTGTCAGAATTCCATGCGAGTGATTAACTGTGAAGTGTTCTGGAAAAGAAGAACAGCACTCTGCCATTGCTCACTGTTATGGTCGTTCAAAAGAATAAGAATGCAAATTGTTTTCTCCAGTAAATGAAATGGAGATGCTGTTCTTATTGGAGATATATGGAAAGAAATGTTCTTATTTTTTACCTGCAAGGTTCACATAGATTTTATTCCGTAACTGACAATCTCTACTATCTCTTCCTCTAACACAGAGGTGAAAGGTGCTGCTGAGGAACCAGAACCTCCAAGAGTTACTGCAGCAAGTAGGAAGGTAGAGGTTGTCATCCAGGAGAGGAGAGATACAAAGCCTGGAGTGCCTTATGTCCGAGAGTGGGATAAGGGCAAAGGTAAGGAAATGTAAATTCGGGAACATTGTTGGGAAAGAGTGTGCACACTGCTACTTTCATTAATACTTTGTGACAAAGTATGGTAAGACTGAGAAGCACTGAAATCCTTTCTGCCTTGGTACTGATGATGCTCCAGTGTCCAGGACAGCGACTGACAAGGATGCCTTAGTGCCAGTAGCTGCTATAATGTCCCCATAATTTTTTCTTCTATGTGAGTTAATTGCATTTCTGGATGATCCAGACAGGTTGACAGAATGACAAATTCTGTAGTTCGTAAGATGTATAGTGTGATCTTTTCTTGATATATTCCTGTGGTTTGTGCTACCTGATAGCAGGATGTATCACACAAACAGCACAGACACTAAAACATCATGCAAGCAGAGACCACTTCAGTGCCTGTGTCCCATTTTGAAGCATCTTCCTTGTCACAAAATGATGGCTGTCTTGTAGATCCTTCCCAAACCCATTAACTCATTTTGCACTATTAAATCTAAGCTCATGCACATTCTTCTAGTCTGATGCCTGACTTCTAAGCAAGAGCAAACAAGGAATAGGCAAAGCACGTAAATGCTCACCTTCTTTCGTATTATAACAGCACTATTCCTCTTCTGTGCAATACCGGTATTTCCAGATTCTTCTTACTTTTCACAGTCTTTATGTTCCATTAATGAACATCACTGTGAGGGGAAACTTAATGGTTCCATTAAAATCCCAAACTTTCAGATCCTATCCCTTAAATCTTTATCCTGCCCAACACTTTTTTTCCTACCTCTGAGGAGTCCTGGTATCTCACTAACACCCAGGCACCGCTGCAGCAAATAAAAAAAACTCAGCAGAGGACAGCTTACTCGTAATGCAAAGTGTGGTTCACTGAAGGAATCTGCACTAGATTCTTGCATTTCCATATGGTGTGAGGTGGAAAAGGAACTTCAGGTGGCTTTACGGAGTTGCATCTTTTTTGTTTGCCAGTTTGTTTTCCTTCCTGTCTGACTGACCTCCAGACTGTGAAATCTATGCTAAATCTACCATTTTCCTGTTTCTATTAGAACTGATGTTTGGACAATGGGAAAAGAAACAGGAAGAACTTAGAGATGAGCGAGACCCAGAATTTGCACCACCTTCTGATTACTTTTTGGGACAAAAGAAAGATGATTATTACCGAAGTCGGAATTTGAACAGTTCTGAAACCTCCTCTGAAAAACTGGAAACGGAGAGAGCACAAAACCAACAGAGGCCATCGGTGCAGGGCAGTGGCAGCAGCGCTGGAGATGTGCCACCATCAGCCCAGGCTTCCAACAGCAACATTGCAGATAAGCCAGCGTCAGCAGAGCCCAGTGGCCGTGACACTCAGGGGGTATCATCAGCAGAGGATGGCAGCAGTGATGACGAGGACATGCTACCACCAACACAGGCTTATGGCTACGGTGCCCGAGGTGTGCCACCACCACTGCGGGGTTACAGCTACAGCGCCCAGGGCGTGCCACCACCCATGCCAGCCTATGGCTATGGCGCTCCCAAGGTGCCATTCCCAGTGCAGGCTTACAGCTATGGAGCACCAGGAATGGTGCCACCAATGCATGGGTATGGCTACAGCACTCCTGAGATGCCCTTTGCAATGCAGGCTTATGGCTACAGCACCCAGGATGTGCCAACAGGAATGCAGACCTGTGGATGCAGCACCCAGGGTGTGCCACCAGGAATGCAGACCTGCGGGTGCAGTGCCCAGGATGTGCCACCAGGAACACAGGTCTGTGACCTCAGCAGCCAAGATGTGCCACCAGGAATACACACTTGTGGATGCAGCAGCCAAGATGTTCCACCAGGAACACACACCTGTGGCTGCAGCACCCAAGAGATGCCACCAGGAACAGACACCTGTGGCAGCAGCACCCAGGATGTGCCACCAGGAACGCAGGCCAGTGGCTGCAGCACTCAGGATGTGGCACCTCCAGTGCAGACTGACAGCAGTGACACTCCAAATCAGGAACCACTTTACCAAAGTTTAGATGACATGCTCTCTTATTATAGACAAGTGACTTGAGCTGAGCAAAAACATAAGCAAGAACCATGATCTAAAGAACTGAAATATAATTATGTGCTCAGCAGAATATTATTTTCCCACATATGGGAAAAATAAGTTTCTGTAAGTAGATCAAAATAAATCTCCTGGACACCTAAGCTGTTTTACATCACAGCTATATTTTGCCCTGTTGGTTTTTTTAATTCATACCTCTTTACTAAAATTTAACTCTTTGACACTTACACCTGAACTTAAGGGTATATTAATTACTTGCTTTCAAGAGATAAACTCTTTTAGTTCCTTGCTCCCAGTTGGCTTCTGGTTTGGAGGTACTACAAGTTCAGTGACATCCATAGAAACAGTATGGAAATGGTAAGTCCTCTACTGCCAAATACAGAATGATTTTGTTTCTTACTTAATCTCCTGCCTTTTGGAAGTGCAAAATATTATCTAGTGAACAGTGGCGGTTCACATGGCCTCTGCATTCCTGAAGTCTGTATATAGCTCATAATTCTGTGCAGCATTTAGAGTGGAGACATTGCAGAAATAAGTAAATAATGGTGGTTAGGCTAAAAATAAACATGTCACTGAAGCAGAAGCCTTGACACCTGAAATCACTGTCTTACTGGTTTAGAAAATCCTCTCATAATTCTCCAAGTGTGTTTTTCTTGCATAAGGAGTTATATATATGGCTTTAATACTTTTTTGTCCAAAAACTGTGATACTGGAGTCATTAAATACAGAAGCAGACCAACCTCTACCAAACAAACTTTTATTTCAGAATCTTAGCAAATGAGAATGCTTACTTGCCATGTAGAAGATTTTTATGTCTGAAGGTAATTTAGATCACTCCACTTGTTTTTTAAAAACTCATACAAGGATAAGACCTAGAAAAGCAGGTTAGAATGGGCAATTGCATAGGTTGTTAAATGGCAGAGATAAAGTCAAAATAATGGACATTTAAATGCAGCAGTGAACTGGCCAAAGAGACAAAGCTGATGTGCTCCTCTTGTGTGCTTCAGTCAGATCTCAGGCTGCTCTGCAAGCCCAGTGAACAGCAAGATGTTCAGTGTGACTGAAGGACATGCAGAAAAATACATTCTCTGTCCTCAAATTCTGGTTTAGCCTCAGTTCCTGCATCACTGGCTTTTGCACTTCAATTTGCAGAGCAGGAACAGTACATTACAATTATTTATTAATTTAACCTCAGAATATTATTCTGAAGTAAGATAATACCACTATCGCAGTTTTTAACAAGAATAGAGAACATCTTGGAGAAGGTCACACCCAGTTTTCCAGGCTGGCTAGATTTATACTAGAGAAGTTTCCTCTTCTAAGACCTCACAAAATCAGTATCTGGAAGCCATTCAGAGCAGGGTATAGCTTCCTTGGAGCTGAACTAACTAAAGAGTGGGCAAACTCTTTTCCAACCGTAGAGCTTGACTTGAATGGATTATGGCAATTGTATCCTTCAATGGATTTCCCTACAAAGAATATTTGTGTCTATTTTGCTGCTATTTTAATTACATCCATTTCCTACTGCCTTTTGGACTCTGTTTTTTCTGTGCCCTTCATACTGTGATAATTTTATGTATATCTATGATTTAGGAGTTATATTGTCTTTGCATTAGTTTAACATTGAGCTGGAGCTGCAGTAAGGAGTGAAATGCCATTTATTACATAGTGTTATGTAAAAAGATACAATCTTTTTTGTTCCTTTGTTTAGCTTCATTTCCACAGCCGAATATTAAACAGGAGGACTCTTGGCCAGGAGAGAGTCAATGGCCAGGAGGGCGGTTCAGTGCCTACATTAAAGTTAAGCCTATTGAGAACAGCTCTCCCACTGCAGTGATCTGTCACTTTGCCATTTGGGCTCCTTCCCTCTTGTCTTGCTTTTTGGCTGAAATGCTTTTTGCATATTGTCTCATGCTGAGGAGCACACATCTCTGTTCACTGTCCTCCCGTCAGATCACCTCAAGTTAGCTTGGCTGGGATCAACAACCTCATTCATTTCATTCAGTTTGCCCCCTCATTCCTGGGGCAAACAATTCCTTATTGGTACACTGCCAACGTTTTATTTCTCTCATATTTTGGAGCATGTTGTCTCCCTGTCCCTCTTCCTCCTCATTTAAACCAATCCCCCAGATTACCTACTTTGACACCAGTGGAAATGGTGGTGCAGGTGTTTGATGTGGGTAGGGATCTGCCACCATCAGTGTGTGACTGATGAAAGTGAAGCAAAGCCGGCTTGTGCTCTCACTGAGCACGCAGAACTCTGAGCACATGCTGTCTGTGGTTGTGTTTCATGGGTTGGAGCTCTGCCCCAAGAGGTACAAGGTGGCTTGCGTTGCCTTCAGTGTTCTGGACAGATGCAGGGGCAGTCCCTACTCTATATCTAAGGCAGCTTTGTCCTACAGTTTTGTGTATGTTTCTGATACCAAAGGTACCTTTATCCAAAATGCAAGAATGGTGCAATCTTGAATTTCAGCCTTCACAGTCTCGATCTGGCTAGCAGGACTCAGTCTGATCTCCAGAAAAGTACCTTTAGAGAAGACAATTTTCTCAGTGTAACCAAAGGCTGATTTATCGCCTTTTGGAGGGCAGCAGGGATCTGATCTGCCTATGAACCATTGGCACGTGAGATGAGGCTGATACACAGTGTGAAAACTGCGTGGCTGCAACTCTGCCAGCTCAGAGGCCGATGCCGCATCGCTCGCTTGCTCCTCAGGGCTCGGGCACAGGCAGCCCGGGAATACAAGCCGAGGCCCTACGGCCCAGAGCCTCCCGTGCCGTGCCGGAGCGCGGCGGGAGCTGCCGGGGCCGCGCTGTGGGGCCTCGCCGGGGCCGGGAGCTCCCGCGGCGGGAAGAGGCCAGCGGGAAGCGCTGCGTATGCGCAGAGCGGCGGTAGCGCGTCCGCGCCCCGCGATTCCCGCGGCCGCCGCGCGGGGGCGGCAGAGCCCGGGGCAGGGCGGGACCCC
>VWZT01016803.1:116167-127760 GCA_013397055.1 Pachycephala philippinensis
CGGGTCGGTGGAAGGGCCCCCCGGGAAGGGAGGGGGTCAGTCGTGCGGAAGAAGCCGGCTGCGGGATGTGGGTGCGCGGTGGCTCCTCGGGAATGCCGGGTTGCGTTTGGCCGCGGCACGGGACCGCTGCGGAGGGTGGGACCCATGGAAACGAGTCCCGCTCGCTACTGGCTCTGTGTTGCGGCAGCTTCTGAGAGTGTGTTTGTCAGTGACTGCAGGCAGAGGAAACGTTTCTTGCAAGGAAAGCAAGAAAGGAACCAGGCACGTCAGCTCAGATTAAGCTTTCACAACTTTCTTGTGTCCTCTGAGCTCAGACTGAGATCACATTCATCACAGTCTGTGACTGTCTGCATAGAAATTCTTCTTCAAATCTCAACCTTCGCTCTCTTTTTTTTTTCTAGAGTCTCGTAGCCTAAATATTTGGTTAAACTCTTCAGGTAGTAATGCAGTTAAGAGAGGGGAATTTTGCAGTCTGGAACAGAAAAAATTGAGCTGATGTTTATGTGGCCTGCAATGTAGAGTAGGTGTTTAACACTGCTGTTAACAGTAGATGTGTGAGTGATGCTGGCAGGAGAGAGAACTTCCTTCATTTCCATGTTTTTGTGGATTTGATCTTCCCTGTTGTTATGCATGTAAAACAACTGGTAAGATTTTGCCACTTAGTGTTATTATTAGCTGTTAGAAATAGTCAGCAGGCAATGAACCTGTGGTGGTCAGAATTTTTACATCTGGTACAATTCTTTTTTGTGGAGATGCCTGTATTAACCACCTAAAATTAACAAGGAAAGCTGTTTTAAAATAATTAAAAATACTATGCAGCAGCTATCAAGTTTTCTCAGTAATTCATGTTTTCGTATTATATTAGTTAAAACCTAATATAGTCATGCTCAAATTTCATATAAAACCTGACTGTAAAGTTTTAGTGTTTCCAGTTTTTAGAGGAATGTGCCTCAGTCGAACTCTAAGATCATATTTCAAATCAGTGGACAATAAACCATAACTAGCAGCCTGCTTTTGCAGGGTAAGCAAGAATTTTAAGCTCATTTTAAAATGCAGCCCTGTGTGTTAGAATGCTGTGTGTTCACTGCCTGAGATTTTTCTATTCTTGTGGATTGTCCTGGTTTATTACTTTTGTAGGCAGTCTTAAGGGAATACTTGTGTTCAGTTCAGCACTTCTGGGTTTTCCCTCTGTCCTTTACGTTTTTGTCTTTGCATCCTTCAACACTTCCTCTATCTGTGCAATGTAAGATAAAGGGAATGATTAAGCCACACTTCTTTTTTATGAAGATTTTGTTCCCTCTCTGCCTTTTTTCCTTTTCTGTTCTTTTGCAGAATTGTGACTACATGTAACACAAACCACATCGTGCAATCACTGCTCTACTGAAGCACTAAATTTCTCTGAAGTTACTCCTGCTGTTATCGGATCTGCACATGATCACTGTTCACGCTGTGGGTGAATTAGTAATCAAGAAGCATGAAGCATGGTGGGAGTACTTTCTAACAGAACATCAGGAATCTGTGGCACAATTGCACTTTGTTGAAAATAGTCGAAAGTTCTCTAGGTAAGCAGTGGTGTAAAAGTAGCAATGGTTTAGCCATTCTTGAGTTGATTGGTTTTGGCACACAGGTAGTTGAAGAGCTGTGAATCAGCCATACATCAATAACATCTCTTCTTCTTCCTTGTAGCACTTTTATTTAGTGATTAAATTCAAGACATGGGGCCTATGAAATACAAATCAAGTGTGTCCTCAGTGTCCTGTGGTCTGCAGTATCACCATTCGTTGATGAAGTGGAGTCCAAAAGTGAATTTACACATGGTGAGGACTTACTGCCCATCAGCACCTAAGAGGCCCGAAGCCAAGTCTGCAATGGAAATGGCCATGGGTCTCCTTCATCGGATCACAGAATCAGGGACTGTTATGGGAAAAAACTCCCTCCAAAAGGTGTCTGCAACGTGCAGGAATTGGTGGGACAGATACGAAGAATTTGTTGGAATCAATGAAGTTCGAGAGGCTCAGGGAAAAGTGACAGAGGTAAACATGGAGATAATGTGGAATTCTTAAAATTATGAATACAGCTATATGAAGCATAAACACTGGCTGCGAGGCAGACAAGGTTATCCAAGGAGAATTATGTCTTTTTCTGCTTTGGCTGGCTGTGCAGATACTATGAATGGGTTCTAGGCTATGCACGTAGCAAACAGAGCTTATCCCTTGGATTGAAACGGAGTGTGGTTTATTTTGTTGTTGGTTTTTTTCCTCCCCCCCAAAAAAACATTGTGTAATTAGCAATTTAGGTCTGTGTGGTAATAAGTGTCTAAAATAAATGTTCTTTCTTCTCAGGCAGAAAATGTCTTTATGATAGCTCGAGGGGTAGTACGAGAGGCTCGTGAGAATGTAGAAGCCCAGCAGATGAAACTGAAGGAAATTCGGGATCGCTTAGACAGGGTCTCTCGGGATGACACCCAATATTTAGAGCTGGCTACTCTGGAACACAGGTTGCTGCAGGTAATTTGTTGGTACTTAAGCATTGGTGAATATGTTGAAAATTTGTGTGCTTTGTTTTCTTCACTAGTGATTGATTGTCTTTGTAGATGCAGTTTAGTTCTGAAATAAGTGATCAGAGTTAATTTCTTAAGATACTTGTTTTAGTTAGTTATTACCAATGGTTTGATCCCCTGTGCAAATTGTTTGTGTTAATGCTAAAATAGAGGAGTAAATTTGGAGAATAAAACTGAAGATAATGAGCCTAGAAAATTAATTGTAGTGGTGACCTGTACATGAGTAGTCAAGAAAAAGCTGCCATTCGATGAATTAACCCTCTGTCGGATGAGAGAAACTCCTTTCTGGTTAATTCATGGAAACTCTCTTAGCTGCCTTCTGCTGGTGTCTGGAGATGTCAGCAGGGCTGAAACAGGGAACATTACGGGGAGTGAAAGACCTTTCTCTCATACCTGTTTTCTATCCTTACATGACAGATTCTCATGTACAAGATCTTCAGTTGTGATTCCTGACAACCTTTTCCATTTCTCAGACTTAAAATTGACTTAATAGGATTAATAAAGAAAATCCCACGTTCAAGGGAAAATTTCTGAAACTACTAATAGATGTTCCCAGTTTCCATTCCTTCATCTGCACTGGGGTTTGGGGGTTTGTTTGGGTTTTTTGCCTTTAGTATAGACTTTATAGCTTCGTTTTATACCTTCTCCTTTCATCACTGTATTTCTTGCAGGAAGAGAAGAGGTACCGAGCTGCATATTTAAATGCAGAGGAATCTGAGAGAGAAAAATTCTCTCTCTTCTCTGCAGCTGTCAGGGAAAGCCATGAGAAAGAGCGCACAAGAGCTGAAAAAACAAAGAACTGGTCTATTATTGGTTCTGTACTGGGAGCCATTATAGGTGTTCTTGGTTCAACCTATGTCAATCGAGTCAGGCTGCAGGAATTGAAAGTCCTGGTGCTTGAAGCACAGAAGGGCCCAGTAAATTTACAAGAAGCCATCAAAGAACAGGCCTCCAGCCATTACTTGCAGCAGAAAGATCTCAGTGATGTTATAGAAGACCTAAAAAATGTGCTGCAAACAACAGCATCACAGGGAGCGAAAGATGGGGCTTTGTTAGCCAGAGAAACCAGGAATGACTCCATAAAAATAGATTCTCTTTTAATGCCTTTAAATGAACAGCTAAACTACATTAAACAAGTCACTTCATGTCTAGGGAGTTTACAACAGCAGTTTAACAGTCTGCAGGAAAGTATCACGCAGGTGCTGTCTGAGCTGCAGAGTGTCAAACTCGCCATCCACTCCAGACCTACAGAAAGAGTGATGCCAAGGCCTTCAGGGGAGGGCAAGGGCCAGGCTGCTGCTGTGAGAGATGTGATTTTGGAATTGTGTGATACCGAGCGGAGACTGGAAACGCAAATCAAGAGAAGTTCTGTTTACAGCACTGCATTGACATGTGCTATGTTTGCCATTACTCTGCCTGTACTCTATATCATACTGAAAGGGAACTGATGCCTAATTAATTGCCACAACTTATTAGATTAATAAAGGCAAACTTGCACTCAAAGTACCTGGAGTACAAGTCCAAATAAAGCTGCCTTAGTGTTTCTCATTATGCCTTCTCCTGTATATTTGAAAAACTTGAAAAGCTTTAGTCCATTACTGCTGCAGGCTCCATGTCAAGTCTCTGTCACACTTCGCTTTTTAACAAGCAAAGGAGATGCCACCGTTTGATCTGTTGGTTTCATTCACTGTTTCACTCTTACTGTCTAGTCTTGCATATCAAGACAGCACCCAAAATGTCCCTCTCAGCCCCAAATTGCATCCGTGAGGCCCAAAATGGCCCCCCTCAGACCCCAAATTGTACCCCTGGTTGCTCCCAGTGCCCCACATCACCCCACAGCAGTCCCAGTTGTTCCCATCAGGCTCTAACTCACCCCACTGGGCCCCAGTTTGCGTCCCCACTGGCCCAGTAGCCCAGGATAGGGCCTGTAGTGTAATCAGGTACATCTCCTGGGCACCCTGACCCACAGATCCCTGTAACCAGCCCCGAGCCACTCTCTGCAGTCCCCAGCCATCTCCCAGACCCCTTGAGATTCTGGGGTTCAGATAGATTTATTGCTGGAACAGACAGGTTTTGGGGTCTGACCCACGGACTGATGTGCCCCCCAACCTCACTGTTTCGCTCTTACCCAGGTGTGGGCACAAGGAAGAGTCTTCTTCCATTTGCCCAGTGCCAGAACTGAGCCGAGGTGATCCCCCCAAGTCCTGCGTCCCCCCAGAGCCATCAGTGTCCCCCTGTCACCTCCTTTTCCCCCAGGACACCATGAGGTTCTATCACATCTTTACCGCCCCACACTGAAGCTGCTACTGGACCAAGTGACAGCACCTCAGGATGGACATGATGTAACGGATATAATATACAGTGATTTTCACTCGGGAGTTGGATTTGTGATTTCCTGTTCCAATTATTCCTTTTCTCTGACATTGATCTAAGTGCCTCGTGTAATTCTATATATTTTGCTCTTTATTTCTTCATTGATGCACAATACATTTGGGGTCATTTTAACAAACAGCCAGATGATGAATTTAAAATACATTGAAGTTACACATGGTAACCTTTTCCTAGGATGGTTTGTCATGAAGTATCCAAAACATTTCTGAAGCTTCAGCTCTTTGTCACTGCATGTCCTTCAAGGCTTTCAGGCAGGGAAAGAGGAAAGGGGTTCAGATCCAGAGCTGTATTAAGTATGATTATGTTTATTCTGATAATATAAGCCAGTTATGCTTTGTCTGCAGACTCCTTAACCCGTCATTCCCAAGGTATTTTGTGGTAATTTTTAGTAATCATCTATGGAGCAATCACTTTCTTATCCTTGCCTGTATCTCATTGGAACTTTCTCCGGGTTTGTTGTTTTGGTTTGGTTTTTTTCTAATTTTGTCCTGCCTGGAAATTGAAATGCTACTCTACAGCAGGTGCTTTTAAGCCAGTACATTAGCAGTAATAAACACAAACTACTCCAAAATAATATTTGGAAAGAAGTGAAAGGTCCAGCTGCCTGTTTTCCCTGGAAAGATGAAAATTGGCTGATTGAGGCCAAACACTTGTCTGAACAGCTAAACATCAGTATCTTTGTGTGGCCTCACACAAGGTTTCTGGTATGGCTCAGATAAGACATAGTTTTCTCCCTGTGATGGCAGCAGATAGGCAAATCCAACGTGGAACTCCTGCTTCACAAGCACTTCTGTGGCACCTTTGCAGACAAAGGAGCAGCTTGCTCACTTCACATTGTAATGCTTCTGTGTAAGCAACTCGGAATGAATCCTGTTTGGTACGCACTCTGCTGTGGTGGGACTTGCCTATTTTAAGAGAATTTGAGGTTTTGATTATAAGCTTCTAAGACTGCAAGGTCTTTGGGACAGGGACATATGTGGCACCAACTTTATTTGGTATCACTGGGTGCTAATGACAGAATAAAGAAAGTGTTAGGAATGATCTTTGGTGATTCACTACCTGTAAGAGAGATGAAAGTGCAAAAGGTGGTTTTAGGAAGTGCCTCTGCTGATTTATACATTGATTATTTGGTGTGTGAAGTGAGTAAAAAGCATTTGTCAGGGAAGCAGTTGGATCTGCTGGCTTGAGAACTGGGATAAAAATTCCCATACACTTAGCTGTATCAAGAAGTGTGCATACAGATCAATAGGATTTTTCAAATCTATAATATTTAATTTTATCATTTCACAAATATTTTACAGGTTATATTTCTTGCAGGAGCTTGATGAAAATCAGACAAACTTGTAGTTAAAGGGGAAGGACTAGTACAATGGTTCTATTTGTAATTTGCTACACTAGTCACTGAGAAGTTTGTTCTGGTTTGGGGTTTGAGGTTTTTTTCAGTTTAACTACATAAAGTTGCCCCCCCTTACTATGTAACTGGCTGAATTTGTTATTTGACATCACTGAACATGTGGATTGTATATATCAGCATGGTTTTTAAATGCTGAAGGTTAGGCAGCTAAACTTGAAAGTCAGGGCAGCACTCAATGAATTGTACTTGGTGGCATCAAAAATGAGCAGAGGTCTGAAGCTAAACTTGTATACAATAAATGGGAATACAAAACCATGGGCTGTTTATTGCTCTAAAGAGATCTGCTTTTTACCCGTTTAAAGAGAGTATTATGATAGTCTGTAGCTTTAACTCTATGTAGAGTTACAGGAAGAAAAAGTCAGTCAAGGACTGTATGAACAGTCAATAAACCGTAGCAAATCTGTGATAACTGATTGTTTGAAAGACATAACCTGAAATTTGAGAAGAGCTGGAAGGTGTGATGTGTATCAAGATGAAAATAACTGGATCTCGCCCTTTGTAGGGAGTTTTGAAGACTCAGGAACAGATCCTGTGTGCAGCTGGCAGAGCTCCGTGTTACAAGTGATTTCCATGGTTTGCTTAGCTCTGCTCTTCCTTGCTAAATCCTCCTATGTGAAGTGACAGCAGAATAATTGCAATTAGGACAAACCCCTTGTAATTAACTGTGACTATGTAATAATTAGAAGAGAAGATTTGTGTATTCCCTCAATCCTGGGTTAATTATCGCTCCATTGTGGCAACGATCTAAATGTGTACCTTGGCACAGCACTGTATGTGCACCCCAAAGCCAGAAGGTGTGGCTGCAGCAGTGGCAGCTGTACCTGAACTGGCTGAAGGCAATAGCCCGGAAGATGCTGTAAACATGGTCTATATGTATAATCTGTTTAGTACTTTGTGCTAAACCTTTGTCATGGTAACGCAGACAGCAAATATGTGAGTTTGAACAAAACCAGCACAGCCGTACAGGGGGTACAGCACAGTGCCAGGTGTTTACCTGGGCACTCACCTCAGTTCAGGTACATTTGCAGCAATGATTTACACACGCATATGACATCTCAGTGCATGTTTCCTGATGATTCAGCCAGGACTAAGTGAATACTTTGTTGCCTGTGCTCTTCAGGTCTATTCTAGTAAAAAAAAAAAAAAAAACCAATGCATTCTGTTGTTCTGTTGCATACCTTTGGGTTATTAAAAAGGTTTATAATAGATAGCTGAGTTTCACTTTTGGAATGAGGTCTCTCAGCAGATCCTTTCTTCAATGAGTAAGTTCTGCTTGCTAAGACCTTTTGAGACTTGAATTCTTGCTCTGTGAGCAAAGACCTCACTAGGCAGGATGGCTCAGCCAGCCCTGTGCCCCAAATACTCATCCAAGGGGGTGGTGGTTGCAAAATCATGTAGAGGTCTGGTGAGGCCAGGGACTGACCTGGGTACTGTGTATAGGTCAGAAGAAGCCAGTGTTCATTCAGATTAATTCTTCTGTCTGGCATGACACAGAAGCTGAGTTAGACAGAACCTGGTAAGAGCAACAGGAAGCCCTTTGATAGACATTAACTATAGAAAAATGGGTGGCAGTGGCCTGAGCTTGGCCTGTGCTAAGCTATTTTGAGTTCTTACTGCTCCTTGAGAAACTACCAGTAACTCAAAAGCAAACAGCTTGTGGCTATGGAAATAACTTTGAATGAGGTCACCGCAGACTTCTAACAGTAGGTGCATTCTGAAGAGAAAAGTTGCCCTTCCTTTCACTCATGAGAGAACTAGAAAATGTTGCTTAAGAAGACAGGACAGAAGCAGTTCGATGTAGTGTCACAATCAGGATATATATTTATTTATTAATGTTTGAGTTTTGAATGTTCCAGCATTCTAGGATCCTGGTCAGAAGTTGCAGGTGCTCCTGTTGATTTCTTTGTATCTGTTTGTTTGGAAAAGACAGTTCCTTTCACAACATACCTTCTAAAAACAAATACTTCCTTCTTTGTGGAGCACAGGAGCGGTAGAGATGTCCTGTTTACCTCAGAAACAGGGTTGAGATTTGCAGTAGGAGTGAGGATCGTGAGCTAGGAAAAGGGAGACAATGCTGGATTTGTCCATAATATATTTAGAACTGTATTTTATTGCCAGATTTTTGCCAGCAAGTTACATTCATGACCTCACTCATAAAGCATAGAGAAGGGAGATTTCTGGTGCTTGGTAGTTGGATAATCTGAGAAGGTCTGTGCTTAAATACAGCAGCACAGCTCCAACATAAAGGGATTGCCGCAAGTGTCCCAAGCTTGTTTTGCTGTGTTCTGCGGGGAGAAAAGCAAACCCATGCAAATAGGTGTGTGCTCAGAGTCTCTTGCTCTACCCCTGCAGGTTCTGGGGTGCTGGGTACTTTTTGTATTCAAAATCAGATCCTTAAACACCAACAGACTGCTGCCAGCAGAACTGTAGGTGCCCAAATGGCCATGACAAAGACCTTAATGCTGTTTCTAAATGTTCTGATGAACTGAAAGCTTGAAAGGAATGGAGTTAGATATGAAGTAGGGTAGATGTAGTTAACTTTCTGTTGGTGCCTGAATTACTGGTCTAAATACACTTTATTCCCAGAAGCTATAGCCAGTATTCACATATCCGTCGTGACTTTCTTAACTCGTCTCATCCCCTGCTTGGAGGGGAGGAAGAGTAAGAAGGAAATCAAAAGGAGCATAAGCAGCTGCTAGCCTTGTGATTATCATAATAGTTATGTAAGAAACTTGGCTAACCTGCTTAGAACCAGACATTAACAAGGGTTTTTACAGAAAAGGATCCTTTAGGGATTTAAATATACTAGAAACAACATAACAAACCAAATCTTCTGAAAAAATAAAAATCAAAAATTGTTTTAATTTGTTCCTCAATATGTTTGTTCTTTGTGAGACACCATTTTCAGCTGTATAATGTTTGAGAATTGGCTTTTTCTCTAGGGTTTGATTGGTTTATTTGGGTTTTTTAAGAACTGCAAAATTTTTGTGCAGACTGATAAAAACCTCTTCCCAGAAGAGGAAATGGTTAATCCCACAGTGGTGTTATAATATCCTTGTCTCTCAGGAGGGCTGTAAGAGGGGTGGGAGGGGGGCACTATACCATCCCCAAAGTGCACAGAAGCTCTTCTTACCCTGCTCCCAAGGCAGGCCCTGTATCCAGTTCCCTGCACCAACCCTGCTGTGGGACAGAAGGAAAAGCTTCTCCTTTCAAATGTGCTCTCATGGGGGTTTTTGCTGCTTTTTAAGTGAAGCTTGCAGACGTTTTTTTACCAGACAGGAGGGGCTGCAGGTTGGAACTGGCTCTGAAAGAAAGGCACGAAGGGGATTAGTGTTTTGAGTCAGGAATGGATTGGAGCAGAGAAAAGTTAGGATTTTTTTAATGCTCTTAGTCATCCAAAACTAGATTTTGGTGGATGCAATTTGAGTGCAGTTAAAATGTCTCTGATTAGTGAGGTGATAATTCAGTGAGCTCTAAGCTGAAGAGCGAGTCAGTGGGTGGGATGTGGTAATAGGATGGCTTTTTTCTATATTTGGAGAAGAACAAGTAAGGGATCATCTCCTCACGGGAGTCCTCATGGGCTCTGCACACAGCAGGCCCCAAGGACTCTTCAGCATAACGAAGGGCCAAGGAGCAAAGGTCCAGAGAGGCAGCCAGCAGTTGCCTCTGAAATAATCCTTCCTTTGGGAGACCATGGTCATGCTGCCAGATGCTGGGGACTGTTTAGCATCTCTAAACTTTCAGACATATTTTTTCCTTCATAAAATGTTGGGGCTGGGGGTGGGAGTATGAGAGACTGATGTATTGTAACAAAGACAGTAGATGTTTAATGACACTTCTGGACATGGGATTTGTACCAACTATGTCCCTCTGAAATGTCAGAAATGCACGTGGGAGGAAAGCCTGATTCAGACTTTCAGAGCAGATTTATGTCTTCAATGGAGATCTGTAGTTTCATCTGTAGCCAAAAAGAAGAAGTGATGGGCACCCCTGGCATAAGGCAAATTCTGTACCTTGCCCAACCCAGGCCAGCGCACTCTTCCTCAGTTTGCTTTTACCTACGGCTCCTGCATCACTTCTTCACGTCCTCAGAGATGTTTTCATTTCTACACAATTTGTGGCTGGGTGCTGAAGGCATAACTCCATCTTTTGTCTGGGACTGCCAGACATCTGGCAGTCAGCTCAGTAGGCAAATGACCAGTACTTACAGTCAGTCACTGCATGTATAGCAAGTCAGTTGTTAGACTAACTGTATATTCTCTGATCAACAACACAGCAGAACACTGCACATCTGGGGAACACAGAAGTTACAGTGTCAGCGAGAAAAATGGGAGCATTAATTCTGTCTCTCTGTAGAGCTGTTACTGACAGAACTTACCCCTAATTCAGAGAGAGGATTTTATGCAGCCAGTTTTCAGCAGCAAGAAATGCCTTTGTCTCTTACACAGAGCACCAGCCTCTGCTCTGCTCATAACTAGAGCTTCCAGCTTCACAGGAATAAAAATCACAAAACCAGCAGTCAGTTTATATTATACATATCACTTCAGGCGCTTCTGCTTTATGGTGCTTTTGTCTCCACCGACTTTCAGCTGGAATGGTATGTCCTTTGCTGTTTTGCAACTGGAGATAACTATGCTTTTGTCATATTTTTCAATCTCGCTAATGTGCTGGTACGCTGCAAACTGGAGCTGGGCTGTGCCTAAGCCTCCCGATGCTGTTTGTGTACAGGGTGACAAACTGGGTTTACTGTCAGGCTTGCTGTCAGGTTTTGCTCCCTGTGCCCCGTGCCCGCTGCAGCTTCCTACTCACTCGCACCTCTCGGCTGAGGAGAGCCGAGCACAAAGGCTTGTCGAGCCTAACTGCAAAGTTACATTGCTACAAACACAGCGACAAGAGAAATGCTGCGATTTCTTCAAAAATACATAGCTTTAAACCCAGCTCTCCGCAGCGGCGCTGCGAACCCCTCTGGCGTAGCGCTGTGCAGTTGGACCGGCCGGCAGCCGCCACTTGTTTTGGCGGCAATGTGCAGACCACCCGCCGTGCCCGGGCCTTGCTCGGTAAAGGCAGAGGCGCGTTGTCCCGAGCGACAGAAGCCCCGTGTCCGCTGCCGGCCCTCCGGGATGGGGATCCCGGGCACGGCCCGGGCGCGGAGGGGGCGCTGGCCACGCCCCCTTCTGCGCCAGCCAATGGGATCTCGCCGCCGGCAGCGGCTGGGGGGCAGCCGGATC